>CAUYRT010065546.1:0-23957 GCA_963574885.1 Lepilemur ruficaudatus
ATCTCAATAATGTTCTTCTGCAGCCTGTTTAGTCCAAGACTTCTATTTAAAAAATGGAAAGAAATCATTCCACAAAATTATACATATTCCAATTTTCTGCTAATTTAATAGTCCCATAAATAAACACAGACCTAACTTGAACCGATTCACTGTGTATTTTTCTAAATTACAGGGAGTTCGTTGTGCAAAAAAAGTTCATTGCTTAAGTTTAGTTCTTAATGCAATTGATAATGACTCATGGTTCATTCAATTCATAGGAAAAGCTTAAACAAGTCCACATCGACACACACTAAAATAACATGTTCTGGATAGATACATAAGTGTTCACACTACAGTAAGAATCAGAACTCCATGTAAAATGGAGATATTACATGATGTCTATTTTACCTTCAGAGAAACATGCACAAACCAGTTAATGATAATGCCAGTATAAAGAATCTCATATAAATTGGATGGCTTGGGGCAGAAATTTTGCGGGTACATAAAGACAGAAATAATTTAGAGCTCAATCAGGCTCTGTTTCATACTTGGTAAAGCAGCTAGAGGTCATGAATCACTAAGAAAAAAATACATACAAACTGATTTCCAGCCTTCTTCACCAGGTACATATTTTACAATGAAGAACTCTCTATTCTAATCAAGGCTACAGGGGAGAGGTAATAAGGTTCCATATGTATATAACAAATTAGGTCAATAAATGTTAAAAATACTTCAATAGGAAAGGTAAAAGTTACTTAAATATGATAAAGATAATTTAGCAAAACTCAACAGCAAACTTCATTGCTAAGTGGGGAAATGTTAAAGCTAGTTTTATCAAAATGAGAAATCAAACTAGGATGTCATTAACTCTTTAAAATATTGCTTTGAAGGTTCTGGCTGATATAAGAAGAAATGATTTATATATTTATATATATATATATATGAAGCAAATAGTCTTTACTTGCAGATGATACATTTATACACTTTAAGCATTTTTATTACTTAATAAAATTAGTTTGCATATCAAACTAATAAAGAGTTTACTCAGATGCATAGATATAAGACAAATATACAAAAACAATTAACTTTGTACTAGAAATAAACAGCTAAAAATTCAAACAAGAAATATTTTATAAAAAGTAGCAACTGTTTTCAGACTAGTCAGGCCTGAGTGGGGAGGGGGGGAGTAGCAACTGTGACCAGCCTGAGCAAGATAGCAAGACTTCTTCTCTACATCACAAAAAAACAAAAATTAGTAGGCATGGTGGCATGGGCCTGTAGTCCTAGCTACTTGGGAGGCTGAGGCAGGAGGATGGCTTGAGCCAGGAGTTCCAGGCTGCAGTAAACTATTAATATGATTGTGCCACTGCACTCTAGCCTGAGTGATAGAGACCCTGTCTCAAAAAAAGAAAAAAAAATGTAGCAACCTATATAACCTATATCATGTAACACATAGGATAAATTTAACAACAAAAAATATATAACCCCTATATGTAGAAAATTATAAATATTACTGAAAGACATAAAACAACATATGAACAATCACACCAATATATATTCCTGAAGAGGAGGATACTGTCTTAAAATGTCAAGCTTTCTAAAGTTAATATGTAGATTTAATTCCATACATTCCAACCTGAATCCAGTAATATTTTTTAACATTTTTTTATTTTATTTTTTCTTAACTTGATGAAGTAATTTTAAAGCTCATTTGCAATAACGTACATATAAGAAAGAAGTTAAGAAAAGTGTGGAAAAGAAGAATAGTGGGAGTGGAATTATCAGACACCAAATTTACTATAAACCATGCACATGAAAGAAAAAATGAAAAGAGAATGACACTAGCACAAAACAGAAAAGCAGGACAATTAACCAGATTGCATGGAAAAAGACCAAGTATTTATACTTTACAGGTGGCTTTTCAACAGATCAGGGAAATGATTTATATAATAAAAAGGTATTGGCATTAAACACATTTTCACTAGGTAAAAAAAGAAAGCTAGATTATATTACCTCAAACCACACAAAAAATAATTTTGAAAGAGACTAAGGATTTCAATTTTAAAATTTAATCAACATATTAGAAAAATTATGAAAATAATTTTATAGCCTTGATATAAGCAAGACAGTAAACACACATGCCATTTACAAAAAATGGGGGGTGACAGTAATTAATTCAGTTAACTAGATTGGGTTTGGACTGTGGCACACAGTGAGGGGAATGGTAATAAAAGTGTAATAGAAGAAATGGCTTGAAAAAAATGGCAAAAATATTTTATGTCTCTTTAAAACACTCCCCCACCACTCCTTCTGGGGAACTACTATCCCTGCCTCAGGCCAGTGGTCAGGAGGGGCAGGGAAATGTCTTTTGTTCTTTGCGCCACAAGAGATGGCTCAAGGGAGTTGTCTGGGTGGAGGTCAAGAAGTCATTTTAGCCAAAGATGAGATTAATCCAGGTGCAGGGTCACAAGATTGTCTTAATAGAAGATGGGATGAATCTGAGCAGAGGTCATGAGATTGTCTTAGCCAGAGATGGGATTGATCAGAACCTTTAAAAGCTCTGTACTTCTGCTCAGAAGGGGGACGCTGGTACTTTGAGATGGGAATCTGCCACCTTCCTCATTTGCCTGCAACAAATTAATAAACTTCTCTTTCCTTCTTAAACTACTTGTCCTCATTCTTCTGATGCAGCCTTGGAGACAAGTGCCCAACTTTTAGTAACAAAAGGAGAATACAGCAGACATGCAAAATGATATACAAATGCCGTAAGACACTGGGAGACAAAAACTAAAAAAGGGAGTGTGTGCGAGTAGGAGCCCACCAACCCTGAGGCCCTTAAAGAGGCCAGTTCTAGTTGCAGGCCACAGGTATCCTGACAATAAAATACCCTTTTTTTTGGTGAGGTGGCCTCAGTATATCTTTCACTTGCAGTCTAATAAGCTCATAGTATGTATTTAATAAATGCCATCTGAACTGTGCTAGTTCAGCCAGGCTAAGATCCTACCTGTAATTGGAAAGTAAATTAGCATTTCAGGTAAAACAGGTAGAAGACATAAAATCACATTTTAAATTACTATTTTCTAATACACAAGTCAGCCCATGAGATTCCCCTTACACTTAACTAAATGGCTCACAAAGCCTTGGGAGGAGTAAGCACTGCCTAATCCACCTAAATATTCCAATAATTAATTACCACTTAAATATTTCACTTACAAATCCTGGACTCGATCAAGATAAAATATACAAATATTCAGATAAAAGCAGTAAATACTGAACAAAGTCAAACAGAGGTTGACTACAATATAAGTAAGAAATACAACTCAATATTAATCAAAAAGAAAGTACCAAATGTATTAACACAACCAATGAATAGTCTTTCACAAAACGCATATAAGATTACAGCCATAAACCATAAGAATGTTCTTTTCACTTTAAAACAAAAGATCAGAAGTTCACTGTAGGCCTTCATTAGACCCACAGCCATGTCTACAATTTTTCTTTCTTTCTCTAATTAGGAGGATCATGCAAAAACCCTGAAGAAGTTGCCCCATGATCATCTCTAGCCAAGTAGACCCAGTGCAACACACATACAAATATTTCATAGAAATAATTTTAGCCAAATGTGAATTCAAAGATCCTCAAAGTACAATATATTTGTTAAGACACAGCTGCCAGATAAACTAAAAGTAGGACACCATGCATAGGAGGTTAGACAAAAGATCAGAGAGTCTCAATGCCAGGACAGATTGAGCAGCTTTTTACTAGAATAAGGTAGTCCACCTAGAAGAACAATCTCAATAACTACTGAGGAAGGAAGCAACAGTGTATAAATGAAGAAGTGTGGTTCTAAGTGTCAAGTCCAATGTGCATGGTGAGTTAATAAAAAGCAAAAGAATTCCTAGGCCAGACATGATGAAAATCAGGAGTTGAGGGGAATGAAGACAACAAATTGGGTCTTTGTAAGCAGTTTACAACTGAAATTGTAAACACTGAGAGGTTGTTGAAGGATTTTTGTTACGTTGTACCAAGTATATGGTGTGTCTGTGTGATTTTGCGGGTATACGTATGTATGTAAACAAATGGGGAGGTAGCAAGAGAGGCGCAAATTTCATGGCTTAAAGGAGCTGGGCAAAACCAATGTTTCAATTAATATTAACCATCAAATTATATTTTAATACTGTCCCTTCCTGAATAACAATTCAGGAATGCTTGGATATCCAAGTGGGAAATAAGCTATGAATGTCATTAGGATCACATGACCAGAGCTAAATATATGGGCAAACTCGAGAACACAGACACATCTTGATTCAGAAAATATAAAATTATGAGGAAGAAAACATCCCAAGTACAAACCTTTGGAAAGATGAGGTTTTTATTAAGCACAGCTTAATATTAATTTCTCTTTTAATATGACAGACTAGGGAATCACACAGAAGTTGGTCATCTAAAAGTAAAAATACTCTCAAATTTATATTCAAATTATGTAACTAAGACTAACGTGAATTATTTTCCCTTTTACAATTTCTAGCTTACTTATCCCTGACACTGCAAAAATTTAGCAATTAAACTGAAGACTATAAAACTAATTTCTTTTACAGTTCAAAAAAATAGCAAGCAAAATGTAATTTCATCTCTCTTTGACCTAGATTATGCCAATTACTTTAGATATTTTATTTCCCATATGTATCAGAATGTCCAAATAATACATAGGCTTCTATAAAAATACTGCATCATTCCCAAATGGTACTCTCTCTGAACAAGAAACTTTTCTTATTAATCATTCTGAAACTGTATGCTCACAAAAAAGTGAGCAAAATTAGAAGTAAAAGCTTTCCAAAAATAAATGACCAACTAAATCAAATAGGCAGATTTGAGGGGTTTTTTTCTAATCAGGCACTGCTGGCATGATCACAAAATTCAAAAGACCCAGATGATTCTACATAAATCTAACTCATCATCTTTCTTATAAAAAGTGCAGCTCTAATGAAGTCCATAATGATCTGGATAAAATACATTTAATTAGATTATAAACTGCAACATAAAACAGCTGCACTACGTCTTTTAACATTTTCTCTCTGAAGATCAGAGGATTGAAAGGGACTTATAAAACACCCCATTCATTTTTCTTGTCTTTTAAAAGGAGGAAGAAAGAACCATTAGGAACAACTAAAGTTCCAGACAACTTTTATCAAGCAAAATCCAAATCTGCCATATTCTGAGACCTCCTTAGAGATGCAGGCTATGATGATAGTGTCAGGTGACCAACACATCAATGGGATGGCATGTGATTAGACAACTCTGGGGAATTCATTAGATTTCCTATGTGATGCTGATAGCACAAGACATATTTTATGCTTGACAGTATCTAGATGAGATGGACAAGAAAGAAAAAAACAAGGTTAATTAAAATGCATTTCAAAGATAATCCTAACACGATTTTCTAATAAGCAAGTCCACTGTGAGTTTCAGATGGTGAACTAAAGACCAATCTATTCATCCACAGATCTATCCACCCACATAGCTCATATAATATTTAGTTTTTGTTAAGGAAGACAGGAGGTAGGAAATAGGCATGCAACAACTGCTAAAAGTTTCTTTAAATATATATCTACAGAATTCTCAAATGTGTTATCTTGACTACTAAAGACCAAGAGCCTTTGGAGTGAGATTTTTTTTTTTGAATTTTGCCTGCCCTAGAATAGTGTTCAATAAATTAAATTACAATCAAAAGAGACAAGCACATTTGAGAGAAATTAAATAAGATCTCTAAGTAATTGCAGGGATATAACATGTTTATGATTCAACATTAAGATATCAAATTTCCCCCAATTGATCTATGTTCAATTCCATTTCAGTCAAAATAATGTTAGGTTCTTAAAAAACTAACAAGCTGATTCTAAAATTTATATAAAAAGGCAAACGACCTAAAATAGCCAAACCAATGTTTAAAGAAGAGAAAGTTAGAGGGCATACTCCACCCTATTTCAAGACTTACTAAAAAGCCAGACTAACCAAGATGGTATGGTACTACAGAAAGGATAGGACAGAAAATCCAGAAACAGACTCATACAAATATGGGCAAGTGATTTCCAATGAAAATGAAAAGGTAATTTAATGGGGAAAGGAAAGTCTTTCTTCATAAAAAGACACTAGAAGAATGGGTAGTGTCTAGTGTCTAGTGATACCCACTACAACATGGGTATCTGTATGGAAAATGAGTATCAACCCACATCTCAACCTATATTCAAAAGTTAATTAAAAATGGATTATAAATCTAAATGTAAAAGATAAACTATAAAACTCTTTGAGGAAAATCTTTGTGACTTTCCATAGGAAAAGATTTCTTAAATACAACACAAAACCATGAAAAGAAAAAATTGATAAAATGAACTTTATCAAAAATTAATACTTTTATTTTTCACAAGATACCACTGAGAAAAAGACAAGTCACAGATAAGGAGAAAATATTTGCAACACATATCTGACAAAGGACTTGCATTCATGTTATATAAAGAATTCTTACAACTCAATAATATGAAGGCAAACAACCCAAAATAGATGAAAGAATTTAACAAATACTTCTCAAAATACACAAATGGCAAAAAAAAGCACATGAAAAGATGAACAGCATTAACTAATCAGAGAAATGCAAATTAAAACCACAATGAGATACCACTGGATATCTATTAGAATGGCTAAAATTAAAAAGACTGACAATACCAAGTACTGTGAGGATGCAGAGAAACTGAACTCTTATATACTGCTAATGGGAACATGAAATGGTACAACTACTTCAGAAAGTGGTTTGGTAGTGTTTTACAGAGTTAAACATAAACATTATATAACCTAGCCACTCTGTTCCTATGTATTTTCTGAGAGAAATAAAAGCATACATTATAAAAATATTTGTACATGAACATTCACAGTAAATGTCCATCAATTGGTTAATGGATAAACTAAATGTGGGATGTCTATACAAGGACACACTATTCAGCAATAGAAAGGAGTGAATTACTGATAGACCCAACAACATGAAAGTATCTTAAGACCATTAAGTGAAAACAGTTGGATGTAATGGTACATACTGATTTCACTTATGTAAAATGCAAGTTAATGTATAGTGACAAAAGGAAATCAGTGGGGCTGGGACTGGGAAGAAGTAATGGATTGAAAAAGAATACAGGTAAAAAGAAGACATACAGATGGCCATTTTTATACACATGAAAAGATGTTCAACAACAGTAATCATTATGAAAATGCAAATCAAAACCACAAGAAGATATCACTTCACACCCATTAGGATTACTATCATTTAAAAAAACACCAGAAAATAACAAATGTTGGCAAGGATGCAGAGAAATTGGAGCCCTTGTGCATTGCTGGTGGGAATGTAAAATGGTACAGCTACTGTGAAAAATAGTCTTTTAAGTTTTTAACTTAAAAAGTTAAAAGCAAGGCAGGTGCAGTGGTGTATATCTATAGTCTCAGCTACTCTGGAAGCTGAGACAGGAAGATTGCTTGAGCCCAACAATTTGAGGCCAGCCTGGAAAACAGAGCGAGACCTAGTCTCAAAAAACAAAATAAACATAAAATTACTATATGATCCACAAATTTCATTTCTGGTGTATAACCTAAAACACTGAAAGCACAGTCACTCATGTCTGTAATCCTAGCACTTTGGGAAGCCAAGGGAGGAGGCCAGGAGTTCAGGACCAGCCTGAGCAACAAACATAGTGAGACCCTGTCTCTATTTTAAAAAAAAGAAAAAAAAAGAAATAAAAATTAGCTAGCATGGTGGTACATGCCTGTACCCAGCTACTCGGGAGGCTGAGGCAAGAGGATTGCTTGAGCACAGGAGTTTGAGGTTGCAGTGAGCTACGATGATGCCACTGCACTCTAGCCTGGGTAACAGAGCGAGTTCTGTCCTTAAAAAAAAAAAAACCATGAAAGCAGGGACTCAACCAGATAATAGCATACAAATGCTCATAGCAACACTACTCAACAGCAGTCAAAAGGTAGAAATAACCCAAATATCCACCAACAGATGAATGGATAAAATGTGGAATAAACAGACAATGGAATTACTCAGCCTTAAAAATGAAGGAAATTCTGATATATACTATAATACTGATGAACTCTGAAGACATTATGCTAAGTGAAAGCAGCCAGACACAAAAGGACAAATATTATACGATTCCACCTACATCAAGTACTTAGAATAAACAAAATCATAGAAACAGAGTAGAAAGGTGGTTGCCAGAAGCTGGGTGGGGGGAGGATATGGGGAGTTATTGTTTAATGGGTTAGAGTTTCAGTTCTGGATGATGGAAATGTTCTAGAGACAGATAGTGGTGATGGTTACACAACAACATGAAGGTACTTAATGCTAAAGTACATTGAATTGCATACGTTAAGACAGTTAAATTGTTTCTTCAGAGCAGAGGAGACACAAAATGCAAAAAAGACAAGCCCAAAAAGAATAGTTAAAATGGCAAATTTGATGATAATGTATATTTTACCACAATAAAAAAATATAGTCACAAGAAAAAAGTGGCATAGGAAATCTTTTGGGAGTAATGGAAATGTTCCGTATGTTGACTGTAACTGGTTTCAAGGGTGTATAAAACTGTCAAAACTCAACCAATTAAATAGATTCATTTAATTGCATAAAATTATTGCTCAATAAAGTTGATGAGGGGAAAAAAAGAGACACCAGCAAATTAGCAAGGATATAATTTATGCCTCTCCTACCTGCCTTCCCCCATTGCATCCTGCCATGTCTACTAGTTTTCTTTTCCATGAGAAGCAGGAGGAAAAAGGAATGAAGACGAAAAAAATTCATTCACTCAGCAAATATTTAGGGAACATCTATCTCATCTGTTACTCCAGAAACACTGAGTGTTTTACGTTTATAGATGTTATACGTTTATGCCAAAATAAGGTTTGGTAGAACGAAGTAATTTATCTAAGTCACACAGAGAGCATATGGTAAAGCTCAATTTGTAACCACTGTCTATGGTTCCAAGTGTTCACAGATATGCACTGCAAAAACTTTCTCCCTATGTGTGATGTCACGAGTCCCCATACATCAGAGGCAAAACCATGAAAATTGTGCATCATCAATAAAAATAAAACATGTGGCAAAGAAATAAGTGTTCAAGGTGATGGATATGCTAATTACCCTGATTTGATCATTATGCACTATATTAATATATACTGTTATCTAAATACCATTCTGTATCCCATAAATACATGTCAACTAAAAATAAAAGGAAAAAAATTTAAATAATATGTGTAGAAAATAAGTACTTCCACTCACATTTAAGGACCTCTTGTGAAGAGTTCCCAATGCTTTTGTCTTTGGCAATTTCTCCTGATTTAACTCAACAATTGAGCATAGAGATTAACAGCACAAGTTCGAGGAACACTTCCCAGGCTCCAATCTTGGTGTTGTCACCTGATGTGATCTCTTCTTGCCTCAGTCTTCTCAACTATAAAATGGAAATTATAATTGCATCTACTTCAAAGGGCTTTTGTGATGATTAAATTAAATAACGGATATGAAGCGCTTAACATAATGTTAGGAACATAATAAATTCTCAATAAATACTAGTTTTCTTCCATAAACTCCACCTGTAACATCTAAGCTCTGAAAGTATAGAACTACATGTCAAAAAATGAAAAGGAGGCCAGGCGCGGTGGCTCACGCCTGTAATCCTAGCACTCTGGGAGGCCGAGGCGGGCGGATTGCTCAAGGTCAGGAGTTCAAAACCAGCCTGAGCAAGAGCGAGACCCCGTCTCTACTATAAATAGAGAGAAATTAATTGGCCAACTAAAAATATATAGAAAAAAAAATTAGCCAGGCATAGTGGTGCAGGCCTGTGGTCCCAGCTACTCGGGAGGCTGAGGCAGTAGGATCACTTGAGCCCAGGAGTTTGAGGTTGCTGTGAGCTAGGCTGACGCCACGGCACTTACTCTAGCCCGGGCAATAGAGGGAGACTCTGTCTCAAAAAAAAAAAAAAAAGAAAAAAGAAAAGGAAAAAGCTGGTTTCTTAGGTAATGGTTTGGTTTCATTGATGCTTTCCTTGCTTCCTTCATTTCTTCCTTCTTCCTACCCGCTCTCCCTTAAAATGCATCTTTGTTCCTCAAATATAGTTATTGTATTAAAAAATGTATGATGGATACTGATGGCAAATAAGCTTATAAAAAGATGCTCCATATTACATGCCATCAGGGAAATGCAAATTAAAACATTAAGAAGATACCAGTATATACCTATTAGAATAGCCAAACTCCAGAACACTGACACCACCAAATGCTGGGGAGGATGTGAAGCAACAGGAAGTCTCATTCATTGCAGATGGGGATGGAAAATGGCACAGCCACTTTGGAAGACAGTTTGGCGGTTTCTTACAAAATTAAACATACATTCTTACCACACATTCCAGCGATCTCACTCCTAGATATTTACCCAAAGGAATTGAAAACTTATGTCCATACAAAAACCTGCACACTTATGTTAATAGCATCTTTATTCATAATTGTCAAAACTTGGAAGCAACCAAAAAGTTCCTTTCAGCAAGTTAATGGATAAAAAATCTGTGGTATATCCAGATAATATTATTCAGTACTAAAAATAAATGAGTTGTTAAGCCATGAAAAGACATAAAGGAACCTTAATGCATATTGCTAAGTGAAAGAAGTCAATCTGAAAAGATTATATGATTCAAACTATATGACATTGTGGAAAAGATAAAATTATAGAGAATGTAAATAGATCAGTGGATGCCAGGGATTAGAGGGGAGGAGGGATGAACAGGTGGGACACAGAGGAATTCTAGGGGTGTGAAACAACTCTGTATGATACTACAGTGGTGGATACATGTCAATATACATCTGTCCAAATCTGTTGAATGTACAACACCAAGAGTAAATCCTAACGCAAACTATGGGCTTTGGGTGATAACAATGGGCCAGTGTAAGTTCATCAACTGTCACAAATGTACCACTCTGGTGAAGGATGCTGACAGTGACGGAGGCTGTGCATGTGTGGAGACAAAAAGTATATAGGAAATCCCTGTACCTTCCTCTTAATTTTGCTGTGAACCTAAAACTGCTCTAAAAAATTGTCTTTTTAAAAAAACATACACAACAGTAACTATGAATAGTGGAAGCAAACTCCACTGAGTAACCTAAAGTAGCACATTATCTTATGAAGGAATAAATGAATCATTTATCTTTGGCAGAACTGGGTCTTTTCCCTGCCTTTCTCTTTCTAGGGAAATAAAAATTTTACACTTTCTCAAACACTTGGAAGATTCCCTTTGAAAAGTCAGTACAAAGAAGCTTGAGGAAGGCTTTTTCATAGCCAAGTATAACATCTGGCAGTCTGAAGGGCCATATAGAAACATTTTGCTGTTCTATAGAACTTAAATTGTAACAGCTCACAAAAACAAAACCATTTTTATTGAGGGAACAGTAAAAAATTGTTGAAAATTTTCAAAATTACATAGTATAGGGAAGGACTTTTAGTATGATAAAAATAATGCAGAGATAATGTTTCTCACAGTTAACAAAGGTGTCTATTTACCTACTCAAATCCACATCTCTAATGGACTCCAAATTCACTAGTGTTTTAAGTAAATGAGAAAGGCAACGGATCCTTTGGGTATGATGTTATATCCAAGTCAGGTGGCATGCTTTTGCTAGGTTTTCTAAACCAGCAGGATCAGGGATAATAAAACACATTTACTTAGAAAAAAATAATGAACTAATCAAATTAAAATGACTGTAAATATCTATAATAATAGAAGAACTTTTAAATTAGCAGTAAATTCATTGTTCTTAGAACTGAACAGAGACTTGAACAACTGGAGGTACTATTTCACCTCCTTCTACACCAATGGCATTAGGATCTTTTATTTATATTTTATCAGCGGATGTGTCGAGCCAACCTCTGTCCTATCAGAGTGTTGCACAGCCTTTACAACCTAAACTAAAAGCAATATATCTGACAAGTTATCTTAGACCTGAGGCTGAGGGATAGATGGTTCTAAGAAAAAAATATTGTTCCTCTCATTTTAAAAGGTTTTAAAAACATTTATGAGAAGCTTCAGGAAAAAGGAAAATAAGATACAATTATTTTGTGGCATAGTAATATTTCATTTTATGGAACTCAATTAGAACTAATGAAGAAGAAATGTGTTCCTTGCTTGCAGAAGCCAGCCTAAACTGGTAAGATCCTAATTACTAGCAATATTTGTTAAGCAAAATCCATTTATGTTGGAACAGAAGGCATTTAAGCATTAATATGAAAGCTAAAATAGAGAAGACAGTACAGAATCCTCAAGTTATAATTTCAAATTTGGCAGCTTTGACAGAGCTACTCCAGAGGTCACTAAATATATTGCTTTAAAAAAAAAGTTGCTGTTTGTAATACTATATATCTGACAAGATCTGCTATATTTACTTTTAAATAGCTGGTTTAAGAGTTCTATATATTTACATGAGACTATTTCATAAAGTTTTACCCAATACTAATCATGTCTTAACTCTGAACATTTTTATTTAATGACAAAAATGATGTGACATTTCCCAAGTAGCAGAATTATCTTTCTTGATTTCTGGAGATAACCAAGAAAATAAACAAATAAAAAGCAGAAAAGAAACAAATTGACTCTTGTTTCATTTTTAATAAATTCTTATGGTCCCTCAGTCATTACTAAGCTGGAGTACATGAGAATTTCGCCTTTCAGCATGATTTTTATTGAGAAATTTTTTTGTTGTTTTTTTCTTCGTTTGCAGGATGAGTCCTACATCTGAATTCTAACATAATAATTCAGTACCTATAAAGGAATACATCTAGGACCCACTTTATCTTCTTGTTACTTTGCTAAGCCAGGCAGTCAAAAGCCTGAGGAGACAGTCACTCTTACTGCTACTGGGAATACCAACTGGTTCAGCATACATCACTGGTTGCCTACTCAGTATCCATTCCTTCCTTAATCATTCCTAATAGAAGCCTGATTTTATTCAGGTACTCATCCTCATTAGAAACAGATGTTTTAAACTCTTAAATTCCCAATGGTAAAATAACACATAAAGATAGTTGCAAAAAGATATATGTGTGATGGGGTTGGGGGAGTACCATATGAGTGTTTCAGCAAACATACCAATTGGAAAAAAATGTGCTGACGCATGCTCTTTTAGGATCAAATGTGTGATGGGGTAATCCGCATCAAGTCCAGAAAGGTGGTAAAAAATGTTAAACTTAAAACATAAACAAACAAAAGTCTAGAAACAATGGTTTGAAATGGACCTTCTGATTCGTTTGAAATGAACTGAAAACTGACTTGACAGACTAGCTCTATTACAAAAATGTGCCTGAGCAAGAGCGGGTGCTGCTCAGCTTTCAAAGAAAAGATTAAATTGTTATTTTTCTTCATGGAGGGGGAAAAGACCATAATATTAGAATCTAAAAATCAGAAAAAGGAAAGTGAGTTGTTTTTTTTACCTACTTTATAAACTGATTTATTTGACTGATATTTCTTTAGGATCTCAACAACCTCAACCCTTCATAGTTTTTCAGTGCAATACAAATGAATTCTGCATGTTGAATGATGAGCTGCTCATTAGGACTAAGAACCAGGGAAGACCCTTAGTTCGCCCACATGTAACTTACATCACTGACTTAGCGTAACATAAAGATCACCACCACCCAATGTTCATAAGTGCAAAAAACATCCAAAGACTTATTCCCCTGAGATAATAAAGAGGTCAGTCACTGATTTAAGAGTCCTTTTAGTCCCCCATTTGAGAATAACTTAACCTCTCTGTAAGAAAAAAGACCCACCAGGAGTAGCATCAAAATATACTGACTTTAGGGCACCTCTTTAAAGTGACTGCCATTATACAATTCCTAAATCAGTGAAAAGGCTCTGAGTCTTGGTTTTAAACATATTGTGACACCAGAAGAAGAGAAAGATTGCCCAAGTGATGATTAGCCAATTGCCAGATTTCAGCCAAGGGCCAACCTTGCAAGCAGGCCTTTTTATGGATAGCTGTTGGGCCTGCTATGTTAACTCTTTTCTGCACAGTGACCATGCCAGAAACCACAAAATAATCTCAGTTCCTACTTCTTCCTCTTCAAAGCCAAATCCTGTCAATTTTATTCCTCAATAACTTGCGTGTATCTTCTTTGCCCCATTCTCACTACCACCAGCTTAATCCAGGCCTCTGTGTGCTCTTCAAATCCCTGCAGGAACTCCTATCTCCTCTCCCTGCCTATCCAAGTTCTTCCCTTGCTCAAGCCTGTGAGGGTTTCCGTCTGTCCTCAGTCTGCTAAGCCTTTTTCTGATGTACCCAAGTTACCTGTGCTTCATTTCTCGACATTTTCCCCCTTTTGTACTCTCTGTTTCAGTCAAACAACTCTTAATATTAAATACGATTCTCAGAAGACATCACACTCTCTTGCCTTTGCCACTTAGTACAGGCTACCTGCCCCTTCTACCTGGAATGCTTTTCTACTTTTGCCTGGTTAAGCAGTACATAGCCTTCAGAACTTAGCTGAGACATCAACTCAAACCTACCCCAGATACCACCCCCCTAGTCTGATTAAGTGCCACAATACCCTGTGCCTACTCCCCTCCATGGCATTTATTACACTGCACCACAATTTCCCAGTTTGTTTTATTGATTTAACCACACCCCACCCCATACTGTTATCCTTAAAGGTATAGACTGGGTATCCCCAGTGTCTGGCATGGCAACTGATAAATTGTTCAGGTTCAATAAATATTTGTTGACTGAATGAAAGAATGTCACAATCTTAGCAGGGGTTCTCTGAGCTTAGCTCCATCCCACAGTCTTCCAGAGAGGACTAAATTTAGATAAATCTGGCCCACACATTGGGTGTGGTGCATTATTCACATTATCCTCTTTATACTGATTTTGTTCAAAAGTTAACAGCCAAATTTGTGGTCTTCCTCTTGTGACTGTGTAGTTCCTCACAGCCTGTAATTTGTATACTAATCCCACTTCTGATTTCAACTTACTTTCCCCAAACTTTCACCTAATTACTTTAGTCACATTTTATTTTTATCTATGTGTGTGTGTGTGTGTGTGTGTGTGTGTGTGTAGTTTTTTCCAAAGCTTAAATTCTTTCTGGACCAAGACAGGAAATATATGTGTATACAGTCCTAGAGAGAGGAAAACAAGATCCTATTGTCCTCTGGAGAAGGTAAAACTTCAGTGTTTCTTGGTATCCCATTCTTGGCTAAATCCAAAGTACCATAAAGCACAGCTTACAAAAGGAAATATTTTCTTTCCGGTTCTTCAGCTCAACTTCACACAATTAAGTTAGTTTAAATAAAGGAATGCACAGGTGTAGCCATTTTTCTTCACAGGATTTAGGAACAAGACAAAGAAGTGAATCCAGATGTGTACCTTATTCAGTCAATGTGCTACTGAAAAACTGTGGGTAAAATGAGTTGTTTAAATAGAATCAAAATTTCAATTTACTGGAGATGCTCACTATTTAAAGGAATACCATGGAAAATCAATGAAGTAATTATGGGGTGAGGGAGTAATCACCTCAAAATTTATCTATTTTATAATCCCAGGTTTATATGCTGAGGCAATTTTAAAGTGTACCATTAGAAAATCCTACTCAGGTTCTACTGTGTATAAACACACAATCCTCTTCATTTATTGTGTCACCTCTAAATGTAACTCATGTTCATAACCAGGCAGATCAAATAAATATTAAACACTTAAACGCTGTTATCACCAAATTCACACCACAAATTATTAGCACTTCAAATGTGAGAATGTTCTCAAAGCCCTATTAATTCCTTCCTTCTACCCCCATTTCACAAATATTCCTTGGCAACCTCATAAGTAAAACACTAAGGCAAAGTTCTTGCCATCAAGGAACTTACAGTCTACTTAAAGAGTAAAACTTTGTTCCTTTTCCTTTTGTTCCCATTGTTACAAGAATATCTATTACTGACATTAGGCTTTTTTCTTCTTTAATACAGGCTTTTATTTTTTTCTTCTTTATGTCTGTTTTATTTGATAAACTCCCAGGCAGGAAATAACTTTCATTAACTTGCTTTATAAAATTCCTAACAAAAAAAACTAAATAGAGAAAAGAACACAGAGGAAAGATTTTACACCTCATGCAGAGGTGAAAAAAACCTTAGAAAAAACTTAAAGCTTGTCACCATAATTTAATACTAGATTTTACTAATTTAAATTACTGCATGAAAACTACTTATGAATTACAGATTTGAATTTTTAAAACAATTCTGTTCAATTCATCTTAAGTACAAATACAGTCATTCAAATTGGGCTAATAAAAGGTGGCATAGTGGACACCCTAAGAAGTTTCATTTTAATGACTAGATTTGTAATTAGCTTCTCAACAATATGGCTATAAACAAGACATTTTAGAAAGCATGTGAAAACTGTTCTTTCACGTAAGAATTAGTCTTCCCACATTTTTTACATTACTATTTTTATTCTTCAAATCATTTTTTAAAACCAGTGAAAAGGTAAATTTCAGCCAAGTTATATCCAAAATTGTCACCACTTCTAAGTAAGTACAGACTGGAACTATCTTATAAATGAATTTGACAATGAACCATAACCTACAGGCGAAAGTGCTGTTTAAGCTGCTCTGTAACATTTGAGCTAAACTCTAAATTTACTTTCCAGAACATCTGATAGATCAATGTTTTAAAATCCTTATTAACTGCTTAAAGTTTTCATCCTTTTCTTATCTGCCCCATAGGGTGTACTTAACCTACTCACAGGTATTTATGCTAATTGGGCAGCTCCCTCAGGATAGGCAGGGCAGACTTTCTCATCTTTAAGGCACTAATGCACAGCTTCCTGGGTCAGGGACAAATAAATCTTTTCATATAATTGCATGTTGCTTTATATGCTGCTGTCCCTCTGCTGGGGAAAATGTTAAAATATTTAAAGTTTATTATCTGATGTGATTGTGATTTTATAATTAAAGTCTGGGATGAGAGAAGAGAGTGGCAGAATTCAGTACTTTATTTCAGTAGAAATAGTCTTTCTTTGAATTAGAAAACTTTCGGAGAGTCAATAAAAGTTCTGTGAATGAGAGCTAGTAGAATCTTTCTGAAATGTTTCTGAAATCACTATAACTGCCATCTGAACATAATATAATTTAATTAAGATAAAACTAGAAAAATAGGGACTCAATGTCACAAAGATCATGATTATCCTTGGTGATAAAATAAAGAAAACTATCATCAATGCTAAAACATACCAAATACTAATATGGCAACTGTTTTTTACATATTTTCATATTTGTCTATATACCAGACAGCCAGTGGGGGAAAATAGTTTCATTTTGTTCTTAATTAGAACACTATTGTGAGCTAGAACTATCTGATTGGCAAGTAAGCCAAGCAGTCCCTCATCCACTCATACGCCCTCTACCATTCTTCTTTTACTCCTCCCTATCTCCTGCATCAAAAGACAAAAACATCTAGCCAGGGAGTGGGGAGTTGCAGGAAAGGGTTGTGGTTGGGGAGAACATCTGGATTTTATCACCTGGTATGTTAGGATCTGCAGAGTTTGTTGAAATTCTAAATCTTAATGTTGCTCTGCAGACTTGTGCCTCCTGGTACAAATAATACATACTCCACACACAAATGCCCTCCCACAGCCCACAGCCTCAGGGCTCTGCAAGGAAAGTAGAGCTCAATGCCATAACTAAGGACAACTTGCTCCCGGACAGGAATCCAGCAAGCAAGACTATTTTCAATAAACAAATAATCGTATAAATGACTTGACTTAAATCTACTCTATTATTTTGTTTGAATGAAAGCAGATGCATAACAGCAACCTAGAGAAGAAACTGGAGCATTCAGATGCATGCTGCTGTACGTGCAAAATGCCCAAGAGAGGTTGAGCTCAGTCAGTATCACGTGGCAGAAATACCACAAATAGTTACAAAGGCCTCACACTCCAGCACCTACTGAGCTGGTGCTGCTGGAAGAGGAGCAAACTGTCCTTAGCAAGACCCTATTCAGGGGGCGGGGGTGGGAGGGTGGTTAAGGGGTGGGAGGGACCGTGTGGAGGGTCTTAGATGAGAATGAATTTGTGGTTTGCAACTGGCTTGTCACTTCTGACCATAAGTGAATCCAGTATGTGTAACTGTTTAGAAAAGCAATTAAGGACAATTAAATCTTTCTTGGTTAAATAAGTGATTTTCATCTGGAGGTGTGGTTAGAAGCAGGAGCCTCCTGGAAACCAGGTCCAGAAAGAAGTGTTAAGTGTGAAAAAAAATCAATTCCAGATGATTTTGTATATATGTCTTGTGTTTATATTCAGACTATTAAGTCTAGATATTGGAAATTAAACTACAGGTCAGCAAAAAAAGAACACCCAGGCAGTAAAAAGCTGTCATTTCACTGTTGCCTTTATTAGAAGTGGACAATATGTTTCTCTCAAATCTGTTTTATAATTCTTTTCTTCATAAACAAACCTTTTGATGACACCATCAAAAAAGAAAAATCAGTATTAATGATATAAAATTAAATATTTAAGCTTATATGTCTTTGCTGATCGAGACAATGCTCAGGAGGAGGGTATGACTAGGAAGGGAGCAGAAAGGCTGTGGGAAAAACAAGAGCGTAGAAACACAGAGACAGCACCCAGGGTGCCAGCAACTTGTTACCTATCAAATCCCTAGCCACAGCTTCCTCATCTCTACAAAAAGTATAATAATGTACTTAACTATATTGTTAATAGTAAGGAACTACATGAGCATTTGCTATTGTTACACTATTAAGAATCATAATAACAAATATCACTCTTATTAGCAACAAATCAAAGAATCTCCTTAATATGAAATCAGTGTAAATGGTTTTCTGCAGGCATAATAGCCATCCATTTGGAAAGTCATCAATCCAGAATTACTACTCACAGCTCCAGCAGGAAAAAGGTCAATGTCTTACCTTATGCCTCTGCTTACAAAACTAATGAAAAGATGATCTCTCTCCCAAAAATGAAACCCCCAAAAGCCAACATGGGAAAAAGAACCACCACTGACTAGACTCTCATCTGAAAACAAAATGGTAGCAACAAACTGTATAGAACATCATTTGGATTATCTCCCTTTTGTAGATACTGCAATTGAGACACAGAGCAGATAAGTAACCTGCCCACAGTCACACTACTAGTCAGTCAGGTTCTGGACTCTGTATTTTCAATCAGGACAGTGTAGCTGCCTCATCTTGTTCTGCCACAAAAAGGAAAATTTTGAAATAGTACAGTCTAAATCAAAATGTTTTAATTTGTAATACAAAAGAAAACTGAGAATTTGCTAAAGGTGTGAAAATTTTCTTCTGTGTAAGGAAAATCCATGCCAGTTACCTTCAACTCAACATTAATACCCAACACATTTTGCATAAAAGAATACTGTCACAGTCATTATGCTCCTCAATTAGATGAAAACCTTGAAAGAAGGCCTATCTGCAGATGTTAAGCTGCTAACCTACAATGCACCATTTATTTGTTTTTGCCAATAAACCATGCTAAGCATTCAAGGACAAAAAGGTTGCCAGAAATTAAACATAACACAGGTTCCTAAACGCAAGAATGACTTTTTGTAATTAATTAATAAGCCAACCTCATACAGTCCCAAATCAAGAAACAAAGCCAACATAAAAGAGAAGGATGGCATATTTAATACCAAAACACATCACCTCAAGCTTTTCATCATGTTGCTTTCAAGTTCATCTCTATCTAAGTCCTTTGTTGCTTCCTCTGAACAATCCAGAAGCACAAGCAGCAGCATTCTCTCACTATTCCAGCTGTTTGCTAAGGCTGAATTCCATCTGGGATTCGTGTTGGGCAGGACTAATTAGACTGTTGTAATTCTTCCCAGGGATGCTTAGGTGGGCAGTGGGATATTGTACTGCCTCAACACCAACATTTCCCCCACATCCTCACTATGTGTATATAGCCTCAGTTGGGAAGAAGGGAATCACAACTCCCACCCCACAGTGAAGCATGCCCATGGAGGCAGTGGCTGCTTCTCAAGCCTCAGTCTGGATTCAGAGGGAGGACTCATGCTTTGAGAAACGGTCAGCCTTCCCTTCCTAGACTACTGTTAAGGCTGAGAGGCATGGGATTCAAAGAATCACAAAGCCTACCATAGAGGCACACTGAAAACTAGCTAGGTGGGATAGGGGATATATCCTGAACCCATGGCAGCAGCACTCTCTCAGGTCCTCTTGTTTTCCTTTCCCCCTCCATCTTGAGGGCTGAACTTATAACATTCATCTTACCTCTATGGAAGATGAGAAGATGCCACAAGTGAGTTTAATTCTCAAAGAAGGAAAAAGAAAAAGTACCATCTGATATTGATCAGATCTAATTATGCTCTCTTGGTGTTTATAGACAAAAACCCATCTGGGTTATTTCTGTGGGAATCTGTAAGAGACTTTATACATGTATCCATTTCAAAATAATGGGCTTTTAGTTCTCTGACACACCCTTTATTCATTCCCATTTTCTCTTTTGAAAATGACATTAAAAATGATTTTTTAAAAAAATCTTCATTTTTCAAACTAGAACACTGTAAGAGAATGTTCCTGTATTCCCTTTCCCAAAGTACCCAGGGTTCAGCTCCAAGGGAGTTACTGCTAACTAAGAGAAAAAGTCCTTCCTTACCCAAGGATCTGTCAGAACCCTAATCAGAAAACAACAAAACAAAGTGAACTGGTAAGACGAAGTGGGAAGGTAATGACTGTGTTTAAATTCACAGAAGTAGAGTCCTAAAATTAGTGACAAATCTGACTGTAGAATTGTTTTAATGGCATGTACCTTTTATTGCTTTCAAATACTCAGAGTATGCAGAACAAGCTACTACTTCGTCAGGTAATGAAACACAGATAAAAATTTATGTGTAATTGGTACATTTTAAACTAGTGTTTAAAAGCAATTTATCTCTTAGTTAGGAAAAATATTCTTTTAAGTCATTAATTGGCAACCATAAATTTTAATTCTTTATTAGCCTAATTATCACAAATTTCAAGAAAGTAGGCTCAAAAACAATGAGGCTTTACTGGTTCAATTAGGAATACTTGTTGACGGGTTTCCTAAGGAGACTGTAATAGGATAAATTAACTCTATCAGCAGAAGCACTGGAGTATAGAATATCAAATGCAGTAGATCTGTATGTAATAATATGGAAATATATCTAACACATTAGTAAGTAAAAATAAGGATGTTACAGATATATGTATGTATGTAGTATATATGCTACTTAACCAAACAACACAATTCTCTATTTTTCTTACATGTGTGTGTGTGTGTGTATAATCTCAGAGGTCACATGTCAAAATGCTAGCAGTGGTTACCTCTAGGAGGAGGGTAGAACAGGTAGGAGCAAAGGAAACAGGGATTAAAGACAGTTAAAGTGAAATTTTACCTTTGTATGAAATGTTTTATATATTTTTAAAAATAATTATGTTTATAATTTATGCAATTAAAAATTTTTAAATTTTAGATTTATCCCCTACTATAACTGCAAGTAGTGATTACTGTGTATTGAAGAAGCCTAGTACCTAGAGATGGTGCCAATTATAATCCTGAATGATACAATCCCGAATGCCATAATCTGGAATGTTAAAATCCAGAAAAATCAAAATCCCTAAAGTATAAATCTCTGATGTTTAAAATCTTGAAAATGATAACCTGGAAAGATTAAAATCATGAATGTTGAAATCCTGAAACCTGAATTCTGGGGAGGGGATTAATGTGTTTTCAGTTGTACTTAGGACAGGTGCATCATGGTAGGCAGAACTACTACCGTGTTATTGTCTTTATTAGGAAATTAACTATGGTAAAGAGGTGCATATTTGTGCCAAACTGACAAGGGGTGGACTTATTAGGTGTCAATTTGACTGTATTAAGGGATATCTAGAAACCTGGTAAATCATTATTTTGGGTATGTCTGTGAAGGTGTTTCCAGAGGAGATGAGTGTTTGAGTGAAGTACGCAGACACTATCCAATCAGTCTTGGGCCCAGAGAGAACAAATACAGAAGGCAAACTGTGCTCTCCTGTGTACTGAGACAGACTTTTCTTTTGCTGCCTTGGACGTCAGAAATTTGACTCCACGAAAGTGCATTATCACAACACTGACTGTGTGTATAAGCATTATACAAACGTGAAAATGTTGAAAATTCCTCAACTAATGAAAAGATATCCTTTTTGCACATCTATATTTGTAAAAGATAATATTTCTTGAAGTCTTGGCTCTTTGGGTGAGTACATAGATGGTGGTAACCCACTGTAGTTTTTTTATACATCTTCAGAAGATTTCTGTTGTATGTCATGGTATTTCAGATGACTGCAGTTATAAAGCTGGGTATACACATTTACTAACCATAGTAATACACATTTATAAATTGTTTCTTGGCCTATTTTTTTATGAATGTGGTTCATCATCTCACAACTGTTATAACCATGTGGCTGTTGTTAGTATGCCCAAGTAGCAGTTCCCAACCTTTTTGGCACCAGGGACCAATTTCATGGAAGATAATTTTTCCACGCGCTTGGGGTGCCGGGTGGAGGTGGAGATGGTTTCAGGATGATTCAAGTGCACTACATTTACTGTGCAGTCAAACCTCTCTGATAATGATAATCTGTATTTACAGCTGCTCCCCAGCACTAGTATCAACGCCTCAGCTCCACCTCACATCATCAGGCATTCGACTCTCATCAGGAGTGCACAACCTAGATCTCTCGCATGCACCGTTTACAGAAGGGTTCTCACTCCTTTGAGAATCTGATGCCACCACGGATCTGACAGGCAGTGAAGCGTATGTGGTGATGTGAGTGATGCGGAGCAGCTGTAAATACAGATGAAGCTTCGCTCACTTGCCCACTGCTCAACTCTGGCTGTGCGGCCAGGTTCCTGACAAGCTACAGACCAGTACCGGTACACAGCCTGGGGGCTGGGGACCACAGTACTTGAGTGTATATGCTTGTAAAAATATGCCATTATTGACTATTTTATTCTATAAAGTGGCCTATGAACTGTTCTGTCATGTTTTTATATGTTTCTCAAATAAATCCCCTTGTAAAAATGTAAATAAGCATCTTAAATTTTTTTGAAAATTATTTATGACAGGCATGGTGGCTCACGCCTGTAATCCCAGTACATTGGGAGGCCAAGGCAGGAGGATTGCTTGCTACCAGGAGTTTGAGACCAGCCTGGGAAACATGGTGAGACCACCATATCTACAAAAAATTTTTTAAAAATTAGTCATGCATGGTGGCACATACCTGCAGTCCCAGCTACTTGGGAGGCTGAGGTGGGTGAATCATTTGAGCCCATGAGTTCGAGGCTGCAGTGGCATGAGTTCCAAGATCATGCCACTGCACCCCTTCCTGGGTGACAGAGACCTGTCTCTAAAAAATAAAATAACATAAAATATTTATTCTATAATTACATTTTCAGGATTTTTATCTTTTAGGATGATTTTGGAATTTTAGACTTTAGAGACTATAATCTTTCAGGATATTAACATTCAGTATTATGACATTTGAAATTGTATCTTTCAAGATTATGGCCCAAACCTACCTAGAGGTACTAGGAAAGTACTATACCAGATGCTACAGAAGTTCCTGAAACATGAGATTCCATTCCTGTGCCACATGAGATCCATGATCAGGTACAATTTCCCAAGAAGAAATCAAGTATAATAGTTGGGAAATTGATCTTGCCTTAGGTTATTAACACCAGAGGGATATCTAGATAGGATCACATTAAATTAAGAAGTGGTCTGGAGGCCGGGCGCGGTGGCTCACGCCTGTAATCCTAGCACTCTGGGAGGCCGAGGCGGGTGGATAGCTCAAGGTCAGGAGTTCAAGACCAGCCTGAGCAAGAGCGAGACCCCGTCTCTACTATAAATAGAAAGAAATTAA
>CAUYRT010065547.1:0-21255 GCA_963574885.1 Lepilemur ruficaudatus
CCCTACTTAGCCTGTAACAACCCACTCCCCAAATCATTTCTCTTTTGTTGATTCCCCAGGAAAATGTATGAACCTCTCCTCGATTTCTCTAAGATTTTGTATATATATCAATGATAGCACTCATGGTGGTTTTATGTAGTGGACACCGGGTCAGTTCTCAGCCATGTTTAGACAAAGCAGTTCTCGGAACACCTGTTCTCACACGGATTGTTTCTTATTGATTGGCCTCAAGACACCTTGTGACTTGCAAACAAGCCAAGGTGCCTTGACCCCACAAAAGGGAAAGGGCAAAGGAGGAGATGCACTCGTTAACTCCCTGAGGCAGAGCGGTGAGAACCAGTCCATGTTGAGACGAAAACATTCTGGGAACAGAAAATAGTGGTGGGAAAAGCTGGGGTAGACTGGGACAGATGCCAAAAGAACAGTGTTAAAAATAAAGCGCTGCCAGCAGGAGGCTGCTGCAGTCTTGTATCGTTTCTGTGTGTCTGTCGTTTGTTGGCTGTCTTCTGTGTTCAATTCTCCTTCCCAAGTGGAGCCACCACAGAGATATTTACAAATACAGGTTGAGAAATAATCCCTACATCTACATTTTGAGGTTTCATTTGTTAAAACTGCATTTGATTAGATAGTAATAACGTATTGTTAATGTCAGCAGCACTGGATTGGATTCTTCAAGCCCTACCTCTTTCATCAGCCAATTGTGTGCCTACAAGCAAGATACTCATTTATGAAATGAGAAGAATGTATAAAATAATTTTTAAGGTCCTTTTCTTTAATTGTATAGAAGTTCAATAAAGGGTAAAATAATTAACTTTTTAGAAACTTGGTATTTAAAACTTAAAAGTTTTAGGCATTTCAGAGATATTGTTAAGGCCAAAGGCTTAGAAATCATCGCCAGCTAACTTTGGCTGCTCATTGGAATTGCCATGGGAGTTTTTAAAAACATGCCTGTGCTTGGGCCATACCCCCAGAGAGTCTGATTTAATTGGTCTTCAGTGGATTCCAGTATCTCATTGCCTCTGTCCTCTCTCTTTCCTCCTCTTCCCTTCTCTTCTGCCTGTATGATTTTAATGTGCAGCCAGAGCTGAAAGCCACTGGTTTTACTAATGAGCAATTCTGTTTTGGCAGCATCAAAATGTCAAATCATTTTCTTTCAAATTCTATTACCTTGGTATCATTGTATTTGTCAATTTGTGAGTTGGGGATAGGGACAGAATATGAAGCAATAGGTAGACATGTAATAGAAAATATTATCTAAAAACTATTTCACAATTTAAATTTTGTCTGCTTATAGTGATTTCTTAGATTTAGATATGAATTACTGGTTAAATAGGTTCTGCACTGCCTTAATTTGCCAAAGTTTTATCAGATTTCCTCAACTATTTTATCATATCATTTTAATAGAACATATTAATAATATTTCTTAATTATTTTTATAATATGTAACTTACTAAAGTGTTTTCTTTCCATTTCCATAGGTCATAGGTTTTGAATCTGCTAAAATTGCGGCATTCATAGCTATGGTAGGAATTCTGTCTATTTTGGCTCAGGTGAGTGTCATTTTACTCATACTTTTTCTTCTTTAAACATTTTTATCCTGACAACCATAGATTCACAGGAAGTCACATATGAAAGTACAGGGAGATATTCCCTGAACTGCTACCTCAGTCTCTTATACCCTTCCATGGTAACATCTTGTACAACTATAGTATACTATCAAATCCAGGAAACTGACTTAGGTATGGTTCACAGAACCATTTCTTTGTAAGTAAAATGAGGTTATGATTTAGGGAATTCAATACAACTTTTAGTACTTTTTAGGATATTTGTTGTAACCTCTACTGAGTCAATTCTTTTATTTGCTTTTGCAACAACCAAAATTGTAAATAATTACAATCTAACTCTAAATATTGCAAAATTAATTTAACCAGGAGAATGTTTCAGTGTTGTTTTAATGTTGAAAAGTAAGTATAGATGAAAAGCAGCAATGAAAATCAGTAAATGCTCGAAACCCTACTGTCCCCAGACTGAAGAATGTGAACCAGTACACTAGAATATATGTAACAAATGATGAGCATTAAATATTTCCCATCTGTTATATATGTGGGACCACAAAAGGCAGGGCATATGTCCTTCAGATTAATTCACTGTTGTGCTTAGATACATTCACTGCATCGTATGGGACTGCCTAGAGGCTGTTTGCCTGAAATGGCTACTAGGCTGAGTGGAGTACCCTTCTGTGATAACTATTTCTCAAGGAGAAATAAGAAGGCTTCAAAACTGCTTCACCCAAACAGTAGAATAGATAAGACTCATGGAAATGCATCAAGGCAAAAGGCCTTTTGTTTTTTTGTTTTTGGTAAACCGTATTAGCAAATATAAATTATGTTAAACTTTCAAGTTCATTGTGATATTGGTTTGTTTTTTACATTAACCCTGGTCGATTAGCCCAGAGTTGTCTTTGCTTTTTTGCAAACTATCCCAACTAGTTGTATTTAGCAGAGTATATATTTGTTAAAATTAAACTTACATCAATTCCAACTTTTTAAAACTGTTAACTTCCAGCAAAATCCTCCATATTCTATAAATATTCAGCAGGAGTTTGCAATTTACAGATAAGTGATTGACATTTCTTCAGAGAGACTGAGAAGTATCCCTTTTAATCATGATAACTGATGATGAACAGCTATGATAACCTTTTAGGACGTCTCAGCAGAGCACCAGGTGGTAGACAGGCTTCTCAGGGAGGAAGCTGAAGGCCCTAAGCCCCCCAGTTCAGCCCCTGAAACTCCACCCCTGTAGAGATACATTAGAAGCGACCAGACTCAGAGGCCGCAAGTCAGGCAGTGTTCCCTTACAGGTCCTTGGTCATCAGTGAGTAGGCTTTATTCACAGAGCTTGCATTCAAATTCCGTGTTGACATGGTTTCTCAGGGTTGTCTTTTTTACTTTGCAGACGTTCTTTCTTAGCATCTTGATGAGATCATTAGGTAATAAGAATACTGTCCTGCTTGGCTTGGGCTTCCAGATGCTCCAGTTAGCCTGGTATGGTTTTGGATCTCAGGCCTGGTAAGCCTCACCCTTAGGTTGTCATGAACTATCAGACAGATATGTCTTAGAGGAGCTTGAACTGGTTGGGTGTCATGAGAAGGAGGCAAGGGTTACTTAACTGGTATGATATATTTAACTTTCCAGAAACCATTAGGTTTTACTTTGGGGAAGGGTGAAGCTAGGTAACTCAGGATTATTTATAAAGATTGCCTTTATGTCACGTTGCTTAATTGAATGCGTGTCACTCTTGCCTCCGGCCCCTAGTAAATTTCTGTATCGACTTTTTAAAACACATTTGTTAATATTTAAGGACATTGCATATGGTCATCAATAAAATAAGACAAGGCCAAATGACTGGTTATAGCAAGCCTCACTGCTATTATTAACTGAGTGACCTTGGGGAAGTAACATAACCTTTATAAAACAAATGATTCGAGTTAAATGAACACTAAAATCTCTTCCAAAACCATTTGTATCCTGCGGCCGTTGCAACTGCTGGCATAGTAGATTCCCACAAACAGGAAGGAAGGTCAAAATAAGCCGTGTGGAATAAGATAAGAAGAAATAGAAAGAATCCTCAGTTGTATTTTGCTGTGTGGCAAGTTTCCCCATGTGCCTGGTCACCAAATGCAGAGTGCCTTCTCCATTTTTGATCTCAGAGCTGATCTTCACTTTGCACGTAAACAGGCGACATAATTTAGAGGAACTAGAAGAACTTTAGCAGTCCATGTGAAATTTCCAAATTTTATTTGAACCACTTGCTCTTTCTGTGTGACTTTTTATGAGATTAACTTGGTTGATTCTTGTTCTTTTTTATTTTGATCCTGTGAACTTTGGTTCAGTAGCTGATTCAGTGAAGCTCATGCAGTGTTGAAAAGACTTGTCATCATGAAGGAGTTTTTTCCAGTAAGGACCATCTATAAGGAAAGCTTGACAAAGCCGGTTACAAGCCCATTTGTGGCCTCATTACTCACACAAACACTTCATACTGACACACACTTAAGCCTTTTTCATTGAGAAAAGGGACAAAGGTCTAACGGAAGCAGGCTGTTTTTTCAGTTGGTGGCAAAGCTCTGTTGAGAGAGCTTAACTAAGCTCTGTTGAGAGAGGTAGCAAACTGCACAGCTCAATGGCAGTGTGAAGGTGAGCCTTTGAGAAATACAAAGAAAAAGTAGAAAGTCAGTGGGGAAGATGTTTTATAGAAACAAAAGAAACCCCCTTATGAACATAATTGAGCTTATGTCTAAAATAGTAATAGAGAAACCAGGGAAGAAGAAAAGATTTTGAAAGACCTTCTGTCTCCTCCTCAGCCCATGAAGTAATGATTGTTATTAACAGTGTGATGTGTATTTTAAAAAAATCCATTTTTAAAGAGGGAAAAATAAACTTAATAGGAGAAAACAGAATGCATTTGTACTTTTGCTACTGATTGCAGTCTGAAACAGTGAACTCCTTGGGGCTGGCCTGCTTCCTGACTGCAGCCTGTCTTGTCATTTCAGGATGATGTGGGCAGCAGGGACTGTGGCTGCCATGTCCAGTATTACATTTCCAGCAGTCAGTGCTCTTGTCTCTCGGAATGCAGAGTCAGATCAGCAAGGTACGGTTGCTGCCCTCTCCCTGTTTTCGTCCTTCAGCTCAGACCTCTCCGCAGAAGCATGAGAAGCTCTGAGCTCTCCACGTTCAACAGCAGCAGTTGACAGCCATGTGGCCCCTTGTCAAGATCATACTTAGCCAAATGGAAAGATTCTATTTTCCTCTCTGCTTTGATCTTATCTCATATTTTTAAAACCTGGACTTAGCAGTTCATATTACTAAGAATTAGAAATAGAACTATCCATTTTTCGTTTGCAGTTTTGACACTTGTTTTGTCCACTACCATCAGAATTAACAGGACCATAATCACATTTTAACAGATGTCTATTAAACTATGAATGGCCAGTTGGACATGAGTTATTTATTTAATCACTGTAATCACTAAACTGTCTTTCATTTGGAATAACTCAAAGTCCATGAGCTTAATTTAGAAAGTGGCTCTTTCAGAGGGTAAAGAAAACATAAATCTGTGTGGTTGTTGATAGTTGGCTGCAGAGTGACAGATGAAATTAAATTTAAGACCGCTATTTGAAGAGTAGCATTCCACCATCTAGACTCTTCCATCCTTCCTATGCTTCTGCTTCCTTGTCAGGCAGGTCCCACTGCCAGATTTCATCCCTTTTCCATCTCCATCTCCTAAAGGCTCACCTTACAGTATTTAGGAAGGTAGAGAATTTTAGAGGGAAAAAATTTTTGCATGCCTGAGAGAGCTTTTAAAAGTTTCAGTAAAAAACTAGATTGGAAAAAATGGTTTATTCATTGCACTTATTTTTCCACATCAGAAATTAGCCATCCTAGGCTGGGTGCCATGGGTAACATCTAATACCAGCACTTTGGAAGGCCAAGGCAGGAAGACTGCTGGAGGCCAGGAGTTCAAGACTAGCCTAGGCAACATAGCAAGACCTTGTCTCTCCAAAAAAAAAAAAAAAGAAAAGAAAAAAAGAAAGAAATTAGCCATCCTACTTAAACCCATTTTTAAATAGTGTTACCTGAAGACCACAAGTTCTGTGTGTCACTGCTGGCTACGGTAACTCAGCTGGCTGTATCCTTGGGGTTGTGTTGTGTCTGAAGTGAAAGATGTGAGCCATCCATGGAGGACTGCCACTGCCTTAGCATCTGACAAACACAGTCCTGTCATTTGAGCGTGAATTTTCTTTGGCTGTTTTTATGCTGACACATATCAATTTATATATATTTCTAAATGTCAGCATATAAAACAATTAGAACACATCATGTTAGGTTAAGTTATATTCCATCATTTTTGACCCATAGAAACATCCACTCCATGTGATTCAAGCTATTTTTTACCTGCCGTTTAGAAAGCAGAGATAATAGGAAATTGGCACTACTAAGATTTTTCAATTCAGGTCTACAGGGAGATGGGCCCAGAGTGTATCTGTGAGGATGGAGTCTGCCTAGGGGGACTGCTCCATATCCATGTAGCCTGGGCTGCCTGAAGTAAAGGGCATATTTTTATTGTAAAAGTACCATTAAATGAGCAAAACAGGGAAATCTCAACCTGCAAAAAAGTGGAAATTTCCTAAAATGGGAGAACATTAAAGTTTTGCATTTTATTCCTCGTTTACAGGCAGATGTAGCTGATGTGAGAAATGCGACCCCAAAACAATTTCAGAACGTCATTGTCATAAGATCTTATAGATCTTATCGAGAGTGAGGACAACATTAAGTAGACATAGTGAAACCAAGAAAACATTTGTACAATGAAAGAAAGTATGGTGGATTCAGTCTTCCCAATCTGCTTTCCTCGGCATGCTTTCTACTTAGTCTAGCTGAATCAGTATATTATGGTTGTAAGAAAGTACTGTTCAGCTCCAAATCTTGAGCTGCTTTTCTGGGAAAACTGACTCTGTTCTCTTTGTTCTCATTCAGGAGTTGCCCAGGGGATCATAACTGGAATAAGAGGACTATGCAATGGCCTGGGGCCAGCACTTTATGGCTTCATATTCTATATGTTCCACGTGGAACTGACTGAATTGGGCCCGAAATTGAATTCTGACAATACTGCCCTACAGGTAATTTGGTGATAAGTCTAGTTTTATAACTGGTTATGTCTGATTATGGCAAAATCTTGTGACCTTAAATTTGGAAGGCATCTTTACTTGAATATTACTGTTGTATTTGAGAACAGTTAAGTAAGTGCTGTGTTCATTGCTTCCTAGGGTCAGAGAGGGATCATTTTAGTGATTTAATAGCTTATGTAAAAGATTTTTCAGTTTTGTTCAGATTCTGTTTTCGCCCACAGAATCACTATTCTGTGGCTAAACTCAGCCTAAATATAATATGCAATGACTTAAAACTCCTGCTAAAAATTAAGGTAGAGTGCTTTTTCTACTGTTTATTTGAAATTTCTTCTCGCCTTCTTTCTAAGTGATAATTAGTATAGATTTCTGTACAAAGCTGGAATTAATGTTCAGGTATAGAAGTGCATGATCTGAGGCCACAAGATGGGATTATAGATAAGCAACTGTCGCTTACAGGTTTGGTTAAGCAATTTAGAAGTGGTACAAAAATCAGTGATTAGTTGCCCTCTGTCATATTCCAAATACCAAACTCTATTAGAGTTTGCCTTGACATTTAATGAAACATTTGTTTATGAGAAAATGATTCACTTTGTGGTGGTGTGTTTTTTTGGGTCATCCAGGACTAATTTTGAGTTAATACTAACCAAATTCTTTGTCTCTATTTGTTTTCTACATTCATCAGGGAGTTGTCCCAGGCCCACCATTTTTGTTTGGGGCATGTATAGTTCTTGTATCTTTTCTGGTTGCCTTATTCATCCCTGAATACAGTAAAGCCAGTGGAGTTCAAAAACATAGCAACAGTGGCAGTGGCAGCCTGACCAACACCCCAGAACGGGGCAGCGATGAGGACATTGAACCACTGCTACAAGACAGTAGCATCTGGGAGCTCTCTTCCTTCGAGGAGCCTGGGAACCAGTGCACTGAGCTGTAGATTCAGCAGAAAAGGGGATTCTGCAGATGCCATCTCTGAGAGCTGAGCCGTGGAGGGAGCCACACCACATGGAGACCTCATGGTGCTGGAGGGGAGATGCTAGCAGCATCCTTCAGGGCCAAGTTTGATAAATGACCCCCTCCATCCTTCTGCCCTTTCTCCTCCTATTTCTTTTCTTTCATTCTTTTTCTTTCTTTGTATACATTGGCATAAGGTAAGATATGAAGTACTTCCTTGAAAATAGTGTGCAACTTTCAAGGTAAAACTCAAATAGAAAAAACGATGGCTTTCCTGTAGTAACTCCAGAATAAGAATGTCAGCAGTCTTTCCATGCCCTTCTCAGCAGAAGGTGCAGGATTGTAGTAGGACTGCCATTTCTGGCAAGATTGCAGGTAAAGAATTCCTTCTTATTTTCTTCCTTTCTGTTTCTCTGAATTATTCCTACTTAGCCGATGGGTGTTGATGAGTGGTCACTCTTAATTTAGAGTCACTCAGTATCAGGGATTTATTGTCTTTGTTCAAAAGTCAAATGAAAACCTAGTTTTACTCTCCTTTTATTTTCTCTACTTCCTATTTTTGGCTAGAATGAGATTCAACATATATACATCTATGGACATTAATAATACTGATCAATGGTTACCTTAACTACATGAAGGAAATTTTTCTTATAATCACATAGAAATCACAACTCACATTCCTGGACCTAGTGTCCTGGTCAGATCCAAGGTGATTTTACAGAAGAAAAAAAAACACATCTAGCATTCTCATGGCAATGTAGAAATTGGAGGCTGCTTCTAAGAAAGTTTTTTAACAATTTAAAAATTCCTAAGGGCAACAGTTATTAACTAGATACCAGTGGAGTTTATATCCAAGTTCAGACTCGTAATGCATTGTTACTGTTGGCTCTTTCTCATATCTCCTATGTCCTCCTTCTCAGTTTTTCTCCATCACACTCCTGCCTTAACTGCTTTGTAGAATGCATTTGTTTTTAATTAATTTTTATTTCAAGCCATTTATTTGACTTTTGAATCTCATGGGAATACGCACATCAAATTCCTTTCTAAAATATTATGGTTTAGTGAAGCTCAGTTTCACAAAAAGTGTCTTGCTAATTTTTTGAGGTATTTTATGGACAAAGGAAACTTTACAGATTTATATGTATTTTGCTGCATCAGTAAATGGACCATTATCTAGAACCTACCTTTAACAGAGCACTCCTTTGAAAGTTTTATAGCTATGACATATATGTAGATATTTGTAAGGGGTTTTAATTTTTTTTTGATGCTGTGTAAATCTTGTATTTATAAATGTAATGAAGGTATTGACAGAAAAAAATATACAACTTTTATAAAGGATTGTGTACTGACTGAATACATTTAAAAGAAAATATATTTTGAAACCTGTTCTGCTATGAACAGAGATAACATATCTTTTTACTATGCCGTTGGTTTTTAGGTTAAGCTTCCTAATGCATAATAAATTTGCAATGGATATTTTTATGTCTTTTGTGTGTTTTTTTTTAAAGCAAATAGTATCATTACTCTTTTGGGTTCCCTTTTGGGTAGCCTTCAGCTAAACTAAATAATTCTTCAGCTAATGGAAAAGATGTATTTTCAAAATATTTTTAACAAACTTCCTTCAAAATCTCCCTTTAAAAACGCAATTACACATGCTCCTTAACTTACAGTGGGGTTATGGTCTGTGAAATCCATGCAAGTCATAACTTGGAAAATGCATTTAATATACCTTAAAAGCTTCGGCACCTTCAGTATTGGTACTGTAGAGTGTCGGTTGTTTACACTCATCATCACTGCCACTGCCCTGCATTGCGAGAGAGTGTCATACCAGGTATCACTAGCCTGGGAAAAGATAAAAATTCAAAATTTGAAATACAGTTTCCACTGAATGCTATTGCCTTTATCCCATCATAAAGCTGAAAAATTGTAAGTTGGATCTTCATAAGTCAGAGATTATAATTTATTTTCAAAAAGTAGGGACAGAACAGGTATTTTATACCTATGTTCATAGTAGCATTATTCACAGCAGCCAAGAAATGAAAAAAACCCAAGTGCTATTGATTAATGAAAAATGAAAGCAAAATATTTTCACATATACATACAATGAAGTATTATTCAGCTTTAAAAAGGTAGGAAATTCTGACACATGCTATGAAATGGATGAGCATTGAAGACATTATGCTTAGTGAAATAGGACAGTCACAAAAAGACAAATATGATTCCACTAATAATGACGTACTTAGGAGTAGTCACATTTGTAGAGACAGAAAGTAGAATGGTGGTCACCAGGGGCTGGGGGAGGGAGAAGTGGAAGTTATTTAATGGATATAGAGTTTCATTTTGCAAGATGAAGAAAGGTCTGTGATGGTGATTGTGGTAGGTTGTACAACAATGTAAACGTATTTAATGCCACTGAACTCTACCCATTAAAATGGTTAAGTCTTATATATATTTTACCACAATTTTAAAAAATGCTCTCATGGCATTTTTGTTTTCTACCACTACTTACAAAATTGTACGTACTTTAGCCATTTTAACAAATCTCAGCATAACAAATGTCATTTAATTATTTTTTTAATTAGATTTTCAAAATTGTAATAAAATTGACTGTTTTAACCATTCTAAACTGTAAAATTCAGTGGTTTCTAATACAGTCATAAGGTTATACAATCATTAGCCCTATCTAATTTCTGAACATTTCCCTCACCCCCAAAAGAAATCCTGTACCTATTAGAAGTCATTCCCAATTCTCCCTTTCCCCATCCCCTGGCAACCAGTAATCTCCTTTTTGTCAAGCAATTTGCCTATTTGGGCATTTCATATGAAAGGAATCATACAATATGTGACCTTTCATGTCTAGTTTCTTTCACATAGCGTGTTTTGAAAGTTCATCTTGTAACTTGTCAAAATTTTATTCCTTTTTAAGGCTGAATATTGCATTGTGTATGCTACATTTTGTTTATTCACTTATCAGTTGATGGACAGTTGGAGCTTTTCCTTTTTTGCTACTTGAATGATGCTGCTGTGAACATTTGTGTACAAGTTTTTGTGCAAACATGTTTTGAATTCATTGAGTAGAATTGCATAGTTATATGTTAACTCTGTGTTTAAATTAGGAATCAACAAACTGTTTTCTATAGCAGCTGCACTCTTAAATTCCCATCAGCAATGTAGGAAGGCTCCAGTTTCTCTACGTCCTTGCCAATACTTGTTAATTTTCTGTTTTGTTGTTAATACTTATGGCCATCCTAGTGGGTTTGAAGCAGTCTTGTTGTGGTTTTGATTTGCATTTCCCTAATGATTAATGATGTTGAGTATCTTTATGTGCTTATTTGCCATTTGTATATTTTCTTTGGAGAAGTCTATTCAAGCTATTTGCCCATTTTAAAATTGGGAATGTTTGTCTTTCTACTTTTGCATTGTAAGAGTTCTTTATATTCTGGATACTAGAGTCTTAAGAGATATATGGTGTACACATATTTTCTCTCATTCTGTGGTACAATCAAAGCTCACTACAGCCTTGAACTCCTGGGCTAAGGCAACCCTCCTCCCTCCCTCGGCCTCCCAAGTATTTTGGACTACAGGCACACACTACCATTCCCAGCTAATTTTCCTTACTTTTACAGACAGAGTCTCACTGTGTTGCCCAGGCTGGTCTCGAACTCCTGGCCTCAAGCAATCCTCCTACCTTAAATCTCCTAAAGTTTTAAATTTTGGTGAAATGCAACTTACCCGTTTTTTTTCTTTTGTTGCTTTTTGCTTCTGGTGTCGTAGAGAAGAATATATTAATGAGTCCGAGGTCATAAAGATTTATCCCTAGGTTTCTTCTAATAGGTTTATAGTTTTAGTTTTTATATCTAGGTCTTTGACCCATCTTGAATTAATTTTTGTTTTTGATTCTCCTCTCACCTCTCCTATACAATTGAATTAATTTTTATAAATAGTATCAGGTAGGGGTCTAGCTTCATTCTTTGACATGTAGATATTTAGTGATCTCAGTACCACTTGTTGAAGAGACTGTTCTTTCCCCACTGAATGGTCTTAGCATCCTTGTCAAAAATCAGATGACCATAGATATGTGGATTTGTTTCTGGACTTTTAATTCTATTTCACTGACCTATGTGCCTATTCTTATGCCAGTACCACACAACTTTGATTACTATAGCTTTATATATAGTAGGTTTTGAAATCAGGAAATGTGAATCTTCCAACTTTGTTCTTTTTCAAGGTTGTTTTGGCTATTTGGTATCCCTTATAATTCCATATGAATTTTAGTTTTGGCTTTTCCATTTCTGCCAAAAAATAAAAAAGTTGGGATTTTGATAGAGAGTCTATTGAATCTGTAGACCACTTTTGATAGTATGGCTATCTTAACAGTATTAAGTCTTCCTGCCCATGAGGTGTCTTTCTGTGTATTTATGTCTTTAATTTCTTTCAGCAGTGATTTGTAGTTTTTAGTACAAGTATTGCACCTCCAAGTTTAAAATTTATTGCTAAGTATTTTTTCTTTTTGATGCTATTGTAAATGGAATTTTCTTTTTTCTTTTTGGAGACAGAGTCTCTTTGTTGCCCGGGCTAGAGTGCCATGGAGTCAACCTAGCTCACAGCAGCCTCAAACTCCTGGGCTCAAGCAATCCTTCTGCCTCAGCCTCCTAAGTAGCTGGGACTATGGGCACGTGCCACTATGCCCAGCTAATTTTTTCTATTTTTAGTAGAGATGGGGTCTCACTTTTGCTCAGGCTGGTCTTGAACTCCTGACTTCAAGGGATCCTCCTGCCTTGGCCTCCCAGAGTGCTAGGATTACAGGCATGAGCCACCATGCCTGGCCCGTCTAATAGTTCTGATAGTCTCTTTTAAGCTGATAACTTCAATCACATATAAAAACTCTACACTTTTCCCCATTTTATGTTTTTGATGTCACAATTTACTTCTTATGTATCCCTTAAAATTGTAGCTATATTTTAATACTTTTGCCTTTTAATCTTTGTGATAGCATTAAAAGTGATTTACACACCATGATAAGAGCATTATTCTGATATGGCTATATATTTACCTTTACCAATGAATTTTTTAAAAATTCTATTTATTTTTGAAGAGACAGAATCTCGCTCTGTTGCCCAGGGTGGAGTGCAGTGGTACAATCATAACTCACCGCAACCTCACACTCATGGGCTCAGACAGTCCTCTTGTCTCAGCCTCCCAAGTAGCTAGGACTACAGGTGCATGCCACCACACCCAACTAATTTGTCTTGTGGCCTTGCATTGATGTCTGCACATTTGAGGGAGCAGTTACCTCTTCTAGACTTTATGTCTGGTTTCAGTGGGGAAAGACCTTTACCTGCAGGTGGGTGCAAGGGCAGTGGCCCTGCGGAGTGTGTTGTCTCCAGTTCTGGAGAAGGTGCAGTAATGTAATCTCCATGCTGCTCTGTCAGCTAAGTTCAGCATCAGTAAAGACAATGGGAGTCCTTTGCAGCCTAAGATGCAGGCTCCTTCTTTGCAGGCTTTGAGGATTGTTGGGGACCTTGGTAGCAAAGGCTATGGGCTCCTCTTATTCTCCTTTTCCCCTGAGGGAAGAAGTCAGCTCGGGGAATCTTCCTGGCACCAGGTCTGGTACACAGGTAGCTGTGACAGCACTGGGATCTGGAGCACTGACACTCAGAGTGCCAACAGAGCTGGGCTCAGGTGTGTGGGACCACCATGATGCCTGGGTCCTTAGGTGTAAACACATTCACTACACTGGTGGCACCAGTGTTCAAGGCACAGGTATGTGCAGATTGCCTACAGAGCCAGGATCTGTGTCTCTGGGGCATGCCACAGCAGCTCCAACCCTGGGAGGCAAGGTGTAGCAGTGGCCCTGGCCCTTGGAAATGGGACATAGTGGCAACTGGAGACGGAGGAATGGTGCAGCTTTGTAGCAGTTTGGACTCTAGGGGGTGCAGCACAACAGGAGCTTGGATCCTAGGGATGGTGGAGTACACTTGCAACTCAAGCCTTGAGAGGCACGGCACCACACACCATTGGTTCCAGCCCCTAGGATGGACTCGGTAGCTTGGTCTTAGGGAGGGGAATGCAGTGGTGTCTACTACTCTGAGGGAAGCACAGTGGCCTGGACTCTGGGCAGCTCTGCCAGTTGGGCTCAGCATTAGTGAAGATTAAAGGCTTCCTCAGTGGCAAAGGCTGTGGGTGTCTGGTGGTAATAAGGGGTACTGTGGTCCTCCTCTCCTTTTCCCCACTGGAGGAAATTCCTCATGGCATCGAAGTTTCTCAGGACGGAGGAGAATGTTTCCTATGCTTTTATATAGAAAAAGATGTGGCTGTCTTTGGCTTTTGTGCTCCACAGGGTTTCTACTGCTGCTTTGTTGTATTCCAGAGTTCTCTCAGAGCTGTTTTCGTAGGTATGTAGTTATTTATTTGTTGATTTTTTTTGTTGAGACAAGCATTGGGACCTCCTCATCTGTTACCTTGCTGATATCACCTGGAACTTTTACATTTTTAAATGGAAAAAAATCGGAATTATGTGGAAATGAGCATTTTAAAATATTTCCTTGCGAACACTTTTGAACAATAATACTAAGACAATAAAAACATTAAAGCTATACTTCCATTTTTCTTTTCATTGTTCTTTCCTGTGTTCAGTGTCATTCATAACTTCACATTAAATGTACATGGTACTAAAAAAGAAGTGTAGGAGGGAAAAGTGGTACTAACATGCAAGGATGCTCATCTTTTTCCTGTTCTGACTATGGTAATACTATTATAGAAGAAAGCATTGGCCTCTTTTGTCATGGAAGAGTTCTTAAATATTCTCCATTCCCATCTGGCTTTTCCACCAGTGTGGCAAGCTGCTAAAAGTCCACTTAAGGGAAGTTTTGAGTCTTGCCAACTGCTAGTTATAAAACTGAGATTTTAGGCTATCTGTTAAGATAATACAGGCCAAAATTGCTTATGAATATTTTGTTATATGAATATTGCTTTGCTATTATAAGAATCCAGAAGCATTTTGTTTCAATAGGCTTAGAATCTCTTTTCCTGCATTATTTGTTTAAAGATAATCAAACATTTTTTCCTCAGAGTTTTCGACTGACTAGTATTCAGTTTATTATAATCCTTTAAAAAGTCATTTTTCAATTGGGTTCTGAGATTCCACTTCTTTAAATAATGGATAGATATACTTCATTTTCTAATTGAATGTGGGTCTGGATCAGCCCTGAGAACAGTGTTTTGAGTCTCATTCTTGGTGTAGCACTGATAAGCTCTCATAATTTTGCGGGTAAAAGTGAATCTGACAACAGCCATTCAAAGAGAAATTTGAATATTCCCATACTAAAGAAAGATGAATGTAGGGAGACTGAAGCTCCAAATCAACCAGTGCATTGCCCCAGGAAATAAAGGGATCCTAGAGTAATCCTTGAACACCATACCAGTTACCTAAAGATTCAGAACAAAGCCTAGGGCAAAGGATGAGGCTGCCCCTGATGATGATGGTCAGACACAAAAATATCTTGGAGGGGAAAAAGAGTCAATTTCCAACCCCAGACAGATAAAGACTTTCATTACCATATTCCACAGAGGCCAACAGGTTGCAAGACTGCCTCAGTAACCCTGCAACATAAATGTCCACTAGACTCTTCAGCTTTTATCAGAATAGATAGGCTCCCAAGAAACTACCTAGATTGCTAGAATGACTCACTCAGTCCAGCCCACAGAACTGATTCAGTGATTTACTCATAACTTTCAGTTACTGTGGGCTCTGTGTGTATTAAGCATTATTCTAGGAAACAGAGGCACAGGATAACACATGGTCCTTACCCTAAAAGAACTCTGTCTTGGTGCCTTGCTCCTGAGCTTTCCCCAGCATCACCTTCTGAAATGCCTGTCACTAAGCAGACCCAAGCTTATTTTAATTTTGATGAATATAATGAGCTAATGATGATTACAAAAGCAGCTTTCATTTGGCATTTTCTATGTTTATTATTACATTTAATCTCCACAAAAGCCTTATGAAATGCTATTGGAGTAAATAAAGCCTTGTTCAGTGGACCAAGGCTAAGATAGATTGAAACCTAGTAGTTCTTTAACTGATTTCTCCAGAGGCCTCCAGGTAAGACATTTAACTTGATTTTCCCTAAGAGGTGGTGGTCTCTTACAGGAATTATTTTGATGTTTTGATGCTTGGATTGATCTTTCTGACTTAAACTCTGTTAGTTTCCCTTATACAATGGGGTAAAATGTTGAAAGTACTTTATAATTTTGTTTCCAGCATTCTGCTTCAAATGTAAAAACTAATACTGTCATCTGAGACTATCAACCAGGGTGGCTACACATGACTTTTGCAGAATCAGTTTACATGATAGCTCAGAACTTAAGAGAGATTGTTCCCAGGAACAAGACCAATGGCCTATTACCACCCAGCCATAGATGTCACAATGCATAATTTCTGCCATACTCTATTGTTTGACAGAGTTGCAAGCCCACTCTGATTCAAAGGGGTCATAGAGCTCAACTCTCGATGGAAGCTATGTCAAAGAACTTGCAGCTAGGTTTGAAAACCACCACAGGCTGTTAATGAAAGGGTTTCAAGATGAGATTAACATCACCAGATTTACATTTTAATTATAAAGCAATATAGTTTGGCTTCTAACATATATATTGCAATGGCAAAAAGGAAGAAGAAATAAATAGAGCTATATTGGAGTAACGTTTTTATATTATACTGGAACCAAGTATTAACATGAAGTAGATGGTGATAAGATGCATATTGTAATCTCTACAACAACCACTAAGAAAATAACTCACAAAAAAGTTTATAAGTCATGAAAGGAATTACAGTGGTATACTATATTTAATATAAGATAAGATAGTAGTAAGGAATAGAGGGACAAAAAAGGCATATAGAAAATCACGAAATCACAAATATAAATTCCACCATATCAATAATTATGCAAAGTGAGTTGAGTGAACATTCCATTCAAAGGCAGAAATTACAGCTACTCTGGAAAACAGTTGGGCACTTTCTTATAAAACTGAACTGCTTTCTTCCAAATGCTATGAAAAAATAAAAAATAAATAAAACTGAACTGCAATTGCCATATGACACAGCAATTTTACTTTCAGCATTTATTCCAGAGAAATGAAAATTTACGTTCACAAAAAACCTTGTACACAATGTTCATACCAGTTTTATTTGTAACAGCCCCAAACTGGAATCCACCCAGATGTACTTCACCAGGTGAATGGTTAAACTGTGATACATCCATACCATGGAGTATGATTAATACTCAGAAATAAAAAGGAACAAATTGTTGATACAGCCAGTAACTTGGATGAATCTTGAAAGAATTATGCTGAGTGAAAAAAAGTCCCCAAAAGTTCCATACTTTATGATTCCATTTATACCACATTTATGAAATGATAAAGTTTTAGAAATGGAAGACAGGGTTGTCAGGGGCTAGGGAGCTGGAAGAGGGGACATGGTTATAAAAGGCCAACACGAGAATCCTTATGGTGATGGAACTGTTCCATATCTTGACTGTGGAAACAAACCTACACAGAGAAATATATACATACACACAGATGAGTACAAGCTGCCGACCCAAGTAAATGAGGCAAAAATATCAATCAATGTAGGTTAATTAAGCCAAAGTTGGGGATGTGCCCAGGAAAAACACAAACTGCAGACAAGCTGTGGTTGTTTTTCCAATTTTTTCCAAAGGGGAAGTTGGAACCTTCAGTATTTTAAAGGCAAACAGAGAGAAGGAAAAAAAGGCAGAGGGGTAAGGGCTGATGAGGCAAAGTAGTTACATTCTTGTGAGGCCCAGGAAATCTACATTTAACATAAAATAAGGGGAATGTTAGGGGAGAAAAGGGAGTGAAAGAAGTATCAATTCTGTAGCTGTCCCTGGGTAGGTGGAAGAGGGTCTGATACTGTCTTATCTCTAAAGATATACTTGTACAATTTGTATGTCCTTGCTTATGGGATAAGGAATGATCTGTGGGGCCAGCTCTTCACAGGTGTCTGAGGTCTTTACCTTCTTTTCTACATAAGGAGTTGTAGGGGGTGGCCTTGAGACTTTTCTTTGTACAGAGGAAAATTGGGGCAATTTGAATAAGATTAGTGGATTGTATCAATGTCAATATCCTGGTTATGTTATACCATAGTTGGGAGAAACTCAGTAAAATGTACATGGAAATCTCTCTATTATTTCTTAAAACTGCACATCAATCTACATTATCTTGACAAGAATTTCAATTTAAAAAGATTTTCAGACAATAAACTATCCACCTATATGTTTATTGTCTACATGAAACATACTTTAGAGTCAAAGATGCAAATAGGTTGGAAGCAAAAGAGTGGAAAAAGTTATACCATGCTATCAGTCACCCAAAGAGAGCTATATTAATATCAGCCAAAACTGTGTGTTCACAGAAAAGAAGCCAAACTCTGTAAAAATAATTTAAAGAGGTTTAATCTGAGCCAAATTTGAGGACCATGACCCAGAGCCCTGCCCAAGAAGCCTTGAGCAAGTGGACTCACTGTGGTAGGGTTACGGTTTCATTTTATACATTTAAGGGAAACAGGAGTTATCGGTAAAGTCATAAATCAATACATGGAAGGCATACATTGGTTTGGCCCGAAAAGGTAGGCCATCTTGACTGGGGGGCGGGTGGGGCTTACAGGTTATAGGTGGGTTTAGACACTCTTTGCCGTGTAAGTGGTTAAAAGACATGAAGCTTTTGTCTAAATGCTTGGAATGTTTTAAGATAAATAACTCAGTTGTCAGAGACAAGCTACCAGACATATTTTTTGTGTAAAATGAGGACCTGCAGGTTTGTCTTGCATAGCCTTAGGCCTATCAATGAGTTACAAAGGATATTTACAAGAAGGGTCAGGCATGTTTGACCTCCTTCTTCCTGGCATGCAATTTAGTTTTAGGATATCCCTTTGGCCAGGAGGAGGTCCATTGAGTCAACTTGTGGGGGGAAGCCTTAAGACTTTATTTTAGTTCACAAGTGCTAAGGACCAAAAATGTTACTAAAAGCAGAGGGAGACATTTTATAATAACAAAGTGCCAATTCATCAAGAAGATATAACAATTATCAACATATATGCACCTAACAACAGAGTTCAAAAACACACAAAGTAGTAATAAAATTAAAGGGCGACATAGACAATTTAGCAATAAAAGTTGAGAGACTTCATAACCCACTTTCAATAATGGATATAACAACTAGGCACAAAGTCAGCCAGTATATAGAAGACTTAACACTCCCAACAAATATTGACATTAAGTGATACCTATACAACATTCTACTCCAAACTGCAGACTACACAGGCAGTGAGGCAAACAGTTACATTCTTATGAGGTTCTAATTAGTGCTCAGTAAATCTACATTTTACATAAGGTGTACATTCAAAGGGGAGTAGAGGGAAAGAAATCAATCATGTAGTCTTCTCAGGATAGGCAGAGGAGTGATCTCATCTCATTCTAGGTCTGCAATGTGTGGAGATAAGGTTGTAATTGGCATTGTCAGCATGACACTTAACACAGGATCAAGAATTTACGTTGTAGTCCTAAGGTTATAATTGGCATATGCTTGTTTTATAGGGGTTATATATCCTTAAAGGTTTGTAGCTGGCCCCCCATTGAACAAATTTCAATGACTCCTATATAATCCTCTCCCTTAACTACTTGAGTTTTTGAGTTTTCCCCCCAGAAATAGTGGATTTTCTTCAAGACAAAGGAGCTGAGATTCTGAAGTCCCTGGGGCAGACTTCATGATACCAAGATGAATCATCCCCTACAACCTGCCCCCAATTCATGTAGCCCCTTCTGAGATACACCAGGATCTGCCCTAAGGCATGTAGCCCCTCCTTTAAAAGCCCATGATCTCGCTTAAGTTGGAGACAGATTTGAGGCAGTTTCTCCCGTTCTTCTGGCAAGACATCTATCATATTAAAAATTCCTTTCTTCCTTGGCAATCCTCGTTGTCTCAATAAGTGGATCTTTGTGCAATGAGCAACTGGATCCAGACCGAAACCCCCTTGTGGTTTTGACAACAGGTTTACGGCTAACAGGGCATTTCCCTGTAAGCAATATGTGAAGAAAGCCATCCAGAGAGGCAAAGCCCTTTTGTTGCGGAACTTGGCTTACACGTAAAGTTGTGACACAGGGTTGTGAAATCACAGCTATTCCTTTGGGGAAAGGATGGCAGTGCTGTGTGGTTCAGTTTCCAGGCTGGGTCTCCCCTTTGGCACAGTGAGTTTTGGGAGTCCTGAGATTTTATTTTTCCTTTATGCTATTCTCTCATTAGTGTCTACTGTGAGATGGGGGCGGCGGGTGTGTGTGTCTTTACCTCCATTACATCTTTAAACTATTGTTTTAATAATCCCCTTGACACGATAGTTTTATTGCCAGCTACCTCACTGGATTCTATTATTTATAATTATGTGAAAAATTATGATGGTGAAATAGTTATAAAACGGACCTTTGTATAAACTTTTTTAAAAAAGTACATTACAAAGGCAATGTGGTCTATGATCACAGTAATCTGGACAATGGCAAATTGTGTTCAGCCTTAAATTCTATTCTGAGCCAAGGCTTTCCTCTCAGAAAATGAGCATAACACTATCTGACCTAGACACTTGCCTCCTTCCTCAATTTTGATCTCTCTGCAGGCATTGCCTGTGGACTTTATTTTAGGCCAGGGCTTGCAATTTTGGGCCAATTCTTCCCACTCCCAAATATTATTATCTGCTAAAGAACGAAGTGAATGCTTATTCTCAGGGGTATGCAACAAAAATAGGCACCCAATAATAAATTATTTTCAAATATTCTTTCTCATTTAAAAATAAATTCAGATTTCACGTAAATACCAAAATAAATGTGTCCTGGTTCTTATGATCACATAAAAAATCATGTTTAAGTGATTTATTTTTTACTCCCCCAAATCTGAAATACATTAATGTTAGGGTGGAAAGCTTAATAGGCGCTTACCACACAGGTGGAGAAAGATTTCTCACACAGATTAAGATATAAAAGTAAAATTTATTTTATCCTTTAGAAGGGGTGTGTGTGTGTGTGAAGAGAGCACAGAGACAGTGTGGCATCCCAAAGAAAGAGAAGGAGATGCCAGCAGGTAGGCCAAGTGGCTTGTTGCTTTTATGGGGACAAAGAGAAAAACAGTAATTGTTGTGAATTGCCATACCCGTTCCTTCTCTTCTTCTTAACTGCAAGCAGATAATGGAATCTGCTATGTGAAACTGCTGCATCTGTTCCCTTTGCTTTTGTGATAAAGTGACCTTGCCCTCAAGATATGATTCTGTGCTGCCATTGGATGAAATTTACATTTCCTTTTTGTCTGCCGGGCTCCTTTGAGATGTTCAGAGCTGTGCAGGGTGGACAGGTTAGCTACTTGAAGAGGGAGCAGAGCTGATTTATTTCGCTCACAAGATCCACCATCCTTTCAATTGATGTTCTAAGAAAGTGTAATGTTTCATTACCATTACTGCCAAAGAGGAAAGTTAGGCTACCATGGTTAATGGCTCTCGTATATTCACAAATATGCCTTGTCTCCCATACTATAACACACCTGATAGTCACACATACACACATTGGTATGTA
>CAUYRT010065549.1:0-14020 GCA_963574885.1 Lepilemur ruficaudatus
TTGAGACCCCTAATTCCGCTCCCCAACTACTTTTCAAGCATGTCCTCTAAAACTGATTTATGTGATTAACTGTACATCTTGGTAAATTCACTAAAAATCATTTAATTGTACACTTAAAATGGGGTAAAGGCATGATATGTACAGTATACTTCAAAAAAGAAAAAAAAATTAAAAACAGGTCAAATCAACTTGCCAAAGCTCTGCTTTTATTTAAAACCCTAAATATCAATAGGGTTGACAGGACTATTTTTAACATAATACCCTATTATCAGTTTGGGTCACAAGTCTTAATATAAAAATCAAAGTGCAAACCAGACAACGCAGAATGCAAACTGACACTTCCTATTTTTACAGACTGCTCATAGATCCTTGGAGTCATCCCATGGTGCATTTAGTTGCAATTTTTTTATGCAAAGATCATCAGACGACATGAGTAATTTTGCAAAACTAAAATATTTATTAGAACTCTTTTGTTTTTTTAAGGAGACACAGCTTTATTGAGATATAATTTACACAACATAAAATTCAGCATTTTAAAACTTACTGGTTTTTAACATATTCTTGAAGTTGTACAGCCAATATCACTATCTTATTTCAGAAAATTTTCTTCAGCCCAAAAAGAAACCCCATACTTCTCAGCATTCACTCCCCATTTCCTCCTCCCCAGCCCCTGGCAACCACCGATCTACTCTCGGCATCTATGCGTTTGTTTATTCTGGACATATCATTCATATAAGGACATTTCATATAAGGACATGTCATACAATATGCAGGTTGAGGATCCAAAATCAGAAATGCTCCAAAATCCAATTTTTCTGAGTACTGACATGACCCCACAAGTGGAAAATTCCATACGTGACCTCGTGTACACACACTTTGTTCCAAGCACATTATTTATAATAGTGTATAAAATTACCTTCAGGCTATGAATATAAAGTGTATATAAAGCATAAATGAATTTTGTGTTTAGACTTGGGTACCATCTGCATATCTCACTATGCATTTGTAAATATTCAGAAATCTGAAAAAATTTAAAATTTGACACACTTCTCATCCCAGGCATTTCTGATAGGGGATCTTCAACCTGTGCAGCCTTTGTGTCTGGCTGTTTTCACTTAGCGCAATGTTTACAAGGGTTATCCATGTTGTACCGTGTGTCAGAATTTCATTTCTTTTTATAGCTGAATAACATTCCATTGTCTGGATATACCACATTTTGTTTATCCATGCATCAGTTGACAGACATTTGGATTATTTCCATATTGGGGTTATTATGAATAATAATACTGCTGTGAACATTCACGGCAAGTTTTTGTGTGATACATGTTTTCAGTTCTCTCTGGAATAGGTCATTTTTTTAACCAATTAATTTTCCTGGTTGCCCAATTTGCACTTACAAGGAGATCTCAGGAGCCTTCACCAGGACCTACAGGCCTCACGTGAACTCCTGGCCCCTGCCTACACCTCTGACCACACCCTTCACTATTATTCCCTGTCTCACCACATTCCAGCCACCCCCAAATCCCCTATGAATCTCCTCCTTCTCCAAACCTAACCACTACCACCGTGCTACTCCCCACCCTCAAAATGCTTTAAATGAAGACTTAAAGAGGCCCTTTCCCAGTGCAACAACCTAGCTTTCCTCATTCTCCCCAAGTTCTCCACAGGTGGTAATACAATCTTCTAGCTCTAAGCATGTACACTTAAAGCCAAATCTTCATCCAAATTGAGACCCCATTCTGAATGCTGGGCCCCTAGTTTCCCATGGGGAAAACATTTTCATTGAGTTCATCTCCCACTGCTTTCTTACCCACAAAGGCTAATCTAACCTGCAAAATGACAAATAACCTACCACCACACATCCGTACTCTTCGCTCACTCACCAGGAAATCCCTGCAGACTCTATCACCAGGTACAGACCAGGTTCCCCGCCCCTGCTCTGACTCAGCTATGGGGACAGTGAGTTAACATGTAGGAGAACACACTTACGCAACCACAAACCATCTCATGCTGAAGACATAACCACAGCCCCACACACGTTCGCAGCGACCTCTGGGCTGTACCCACCGAAATGGAAGGCAGGGAGCTCTTGTGTGTCTTAGTCATTGCCGCATGTCCAGGACCTGGAAGAGTGACTGCATCTAGTAGTCTCATGACAAATGTTTGTTCAATAATTTAACGGGTATGGAAGGCAGAGGCGGGGCGGGGGGAATTCTCTCTTTCCAAAGGCATTGATCTAGTTTATTTCTGTGCCATGTGTGAACCTCCATGCTAACCTCACTATTAATTTTGGACCCATAAACCCTTCAACAGAAGCAGTGCATGTCCCTTGTCTTCCCTTTTCGGAACGTCACGTGTTTTACGGCACCGACGAGCAGCTGACACGCTGGAACCAAGTCCTAGTTCGAGCTGCACAATTGCAAGCCTACCGCGTTCTACTGAAAACAGCAACTCAACGTCCAAAACACCTTTGTTCTGTTTGTAATGTGTTCTAGACTCTCCAAGGCCAAGGGGCCAGTGCTTTGCTCCTCGTAAGTGCTCTCACACCCACGAGCTAGACCGGTCTCCCCACACCCGGCGCAGCCGCAGCCTGTGGCGGCGCCATCAGTCAGACTTGGAGCATCGCCCCTTCCCTACGCCCGCCGGAGCCCTCACGGCCACTCCCCCTCCTCCGCTACGCGACTGCCCCAGGGAGACTTGGTTTCCTCTTCCGAAGATTAAACTTCCTGACTCTCAACAACTCATCTCCCGTCTCTGGACCTCAGTTCCTGTCGTGTAATAAGGAGCCTTAGTCTAGATCAGGAGTCTGGAAACTGTGGCCCACGGGCCAACACAGCCAACTGCCTGCTTTTGGAAATAAAGTGTTAAAAGAAAAACTTCAGACAAATGGACTCTAACAGAGTTTATCTGCAGAAGGATGACTCATGAGTCAGGAAGCATCCTGAACTGGGAGGCCCAAGAGCTCCGGCCAGCGCACGGGCAGTGGGCGTCCACAGGCTGGGCCCGGAAGCAAAGCAGAGAACAGCCGGGTCGGCTACGCGGGGCATCAGCCCTGTCTGAGCACCGCTCGCGAGTTGGCCGCCTGCTGTCTGCTCCGCTCCTAAATCGGGCTCCGACTGCTTACGTGCAAAGCGAGGCTGCAGTCCACGACGTGGCACTCAAAAGTATGAGGCCGACTTGGGCCAAATTTAAGTAAATTCAACAAAAGTTTTATTGAAAGAGAGCCACGCCCCCTTGTTTACCTGTGGTCTCCGGCTGCTGTCATGCCGCAGTGGACCTGGTGAATCGCAAAGCTGGACAGACTCACGATCTGGCCTTGCACAGAGGCAGTTTGCCGATGGCTCGCTCACCCCTCCCGCGGGTCTTCCACGATACTTTCCACTTGCTGGTGGACGGCAGCAGTTAGCCCAGTCGCGTCATAGTGCAGTGGCATAGTGCAGTGGCTGGTCAGCCTTCCAGTCTCCAAACCAATGCAGTATTTTTGTCATTGAGTCCTTGCCTACCTTTCTACCAGAGAGTACATTTTAGTGATTCGTAAAAGAACAAGCCACACCTGCATGTGTTTTATGACAAGCCGGGAGTCACAGGCAGGAGTGAAGCGGATTGGGGCTGTCCTCCCGCACACGGCCGCAAGGCGGGTAGGAAAGGCAGGATCCCCGGAAAGAAACAAAATTGAGGCTGGAAGACAACGCGTCAGTGCCTGAGGAGGCTGGAAACTGTGAGTACTGCGAGCATCATGAGATTAAAAGGGAAACCGAGGGAAGAAAAGGATTTTTTAAATAGAAAAGAAAAAGAAAGAGAGGAGTTACATGAGAGGTGGACTCAACGTCTAGGACCGGGAGGGAACAGAGGCAGGAGGCCTTTGCCAGCGTCCAGGGAGAGGCCCGGGGTTGGAGAGCAGTGACCTGCACACCAGGCAGGCCAGGGCCACCCAGTGGACCCTCAGGCCAGAGCTCCGCACACCTTGAACCAGGGGTGCGAGGAGCCTGGTTACTCACGAAATCTGAAAGCGAGATACTGGTTGGCCCGCAGCTTCCCGGTACGTCAGCTCTCACCGGGACCTCTTCCCTAGCGAAGCAGAGGTGTGTGCGAGTCAGGCCGGCTCCAGCTGGCCCGGCAGGCGCCTCTTAGGGACATGGGAGAGTCAGTCCCACTGGAGCACGTACAGCGTCCCCCAACCCTGGCCCTGGGCACACACGTTCATTCGCACACACCTGCGTGGGAGCTCCCTGTGGGGGAGGGTTGCAGGGCAGGACAAAGGAGAAACAGAGCCAAAGAGAGGGGAGCAGGAACATAGGAGCCCGTGGGCGGGGGGCTCCAAAGGAGGTATCACCCCCGTGAGGTTGGACAGGAAGGGAGCCACTCAGCAAGCACGGGCGCTGCAGAGGCAGGGCGGCACCTCCGCCACCCAGCACACCACAGATAGGGGACAGTCAATGCCACAGGCGCTCTGGGGCATGCGGCACCAGGAGACAGCCACCATATTCATCTTAAAGTGATTAAATCCATCACCACTGAGAACAAAAAAAACGAAAAAAGAAAATGTTGTCCACTAACTGTGTTCAGGTTTCCTATTGTTTTACATGTGAAGTGTCAGTAAATGTAATACGTTGCCTACATATTTTTAACAATAAAAAAGAATTTTTATAATTTGAATTATAAATGCTTTGGATAAGAATTGCAAAATCTTGGATAATACCTCATCTAATTTAAGGATATGTGTTGCTTGTCTTAATTGAGATAATCTTTTCAATAAATTACAGAACACATTGAAAATCGGGAACAACGCTATTGTAAAATGATGCTAAGTGACCAGTTGACAAACAAATAGCAATAAAAAATATTAAGCAAAGTAAATGAGGGTGTAGAAAAGTCTCTAAAACTTACACTCTTTTATAAAACTGTGACTCATTCTGAAACAATTATTGTAGCATCTCCACTGCAGGAGAGAACTAGGACATGGCCACCATGTCAGAGGCGGACGTCCACGGGAGCAGAGGGAGGATCGTAGGCCTTGAGGTCCCTCAAGTTTGGGTTCGAATCCCCATTTTCTAATTCACTAGCTATTTGGCAATAATTTTCTAATTTGCTAGCTGTTTGGTAAGCAACTTTGCTTAATCTTGCTAAGTCTTGGTTTCTCCCACTGTAAGACACTGTAATAATGGTACTTTATTCACCTCTGTGGTTATTTCAAACATCAAGTAAGAGCATCCAAAGAGCCCCTACGCCTGGGACTTCCTCCCTGCTGGCTTTGGTTCCCATCTCTTAGGATTGGGTGGGAATTAAATGAGAAACACCAAGCCCCCGGCACATGGCAGGCATTGAATAATGACCAGGTAGTTACAAATAGAAAGGCACGGAATGGGGACAGTCTCACAATGCCCTCCAGCCACCGCAAGACACCATTTCCCAGGCCACGCAGGGAGGCGTTTGGAAGGAAAGTCTCAAGATGGCAGCTGCAGTCACCAAAGAAGTGTGAGCTTGAACCGTGAGCGACTGCAGCCGACTGGCCTCATCTCTTCTGCTTCAGCGTCTGACAGAGAACAGGCCCTGTAATTCAATCACCCAGTGTCCTCTACACGTGCCCTGAAGAAGACACAGCTCCATGGAAACCAGTGTGGACACAGAACACGAACTGCCCAAGGCAGGAGTGGCCACGTGGAGATCCTCTCTGCACAGCTTGCATTTTATGACTCCCTCAAAGTGAGGTCCCGACGGTAACAGATGGGTCTTGTATCCACGGCTCCCTCCTCCATCCAGCATAAACACTCCCCACCATTTTAATTAGAAATGTGTTTATCTAATATAGTGAGCTGATACTGTAATTCATATTTTCTTGTCCCAAAGCATGATCATTGAATAAACAGGAAAAAAAAACTTTTTTCATGAGAAAGCAAAGCAATCATCTTCTAAGACCCTGCCAAGCTGGCATGGCCAGGGGTAGGTGGTACAGTAAGGCGGGAAGACACCCCCATTGGCCGTGCAGACCTGGACTACTCAGGGCTAAAGGCAAAATGCCACATGCGCATGCCTCTCTGCCTGCCGCTCCCTGGGCTTCCCAGGCAAATCATGTGTCAAAGGTGCCAGGGAGAGGGAAGGAGCGAGATGGCAGGACCCGTGTCTGGTGTTGGACGTTGGGGCCGAGCACTTGCTTCTAGGGGCCGCACCCCGAGTGTGCATGTCCCTCTTCCACAGTCCTCGCGCTGACGCTGGAATGCACAAAAGGACAGTCAATAACCACAAAGAAGAGTTGGATTTCCATGAAAACGGGCTCTTCCAGCCTTCTGAGCTATTTCTTTAGAAACATAATGTACCGCCGAGCATAAATAGCACTCGCGGCTGCGAGGAATTTACTTTTCTTCGTCCCTCTATAGAAGCTAAAGCCACTCACAGCAGAAGAAGAAAAGTGAGTGAAGAACAACTTGAGACAGCTTTGAAACGCCTGCCTGGGCTATTTTTGCTTTTTCTCATTCCATTGAAACAAAAGGTTCTAAAAATGGACTTGGAAAAGCCAAGTTTTGATACGAACATTTGGTAAGTTCCTTGAGAGCAGAAGCCATGCGGTCTGTCTCTTTGTGTCTACCCTAGAGTGACACGAGCAGAAAACAGTGTTAGGGACCCGTGCCGCAAGTGGAGGGAGGGGACAAGAGGACCGGCCGGCCTGGACTCGGACAGGAAGGAGCTAACTGCTCGCGAGAAGGACGCCACACTTCATTTCTGACCGCACGACTCGCGTGCATTATCGGAGGTGAGATTGACAGTGAACTGTCTTTAAAGTCAGCAAATATTAATATTAATAGAAGACGGAGGTTTGCCTTAAAATACAGATTTTAAGCAGATCCTAGTAAATATCCCTTAGGCCAAGATCTCCCTTCCGCATGGAACAAGCCCCAAACTCTCCCGCCGTCTGGAGTCACACGCTTGCCCGCGCCACCCTGCCCTTCCCGGAGTGACCGGGCTCACATTTGCTGAGCGTTTTTACACTGTGCCAGGCACTGCTCTGGGTGCTTCGAGTATTGATGTAGTATCTCATTTAATCCTCCCCCGAGCCTTGGGGTGGGGACAATGCTTACCCCCATTTTACAGAGAAGTGGACGGAGGCCCAAGGGGGTGAATCGGTTTGTTCAGTGCAAAGAGCAAGTCAGCAGGCGCACCAGCGTGAGGCTGCAAACCCAGAGGTCCTACCTCCAGCACCCCTCCCGACACTGCGGCCGCCCTCTGCCCACCCTTCTTCCTTCTCTGCCTCCCGTTCCTGCCTATGCAGGATGCCCAGAGCTCACTGCCACCCGGGCGCACACCACGCCTGCCTGCAACCCCGCCTCTCCCCTTCTCCTGACCTCTCTTCTGAAAGCAGGTCTGAAAAATCAAGTTAGGAAAATCCTCCGGGGAGGCCTTTTACTGCTGTTAAATTTCCTCAAGTCTCTTGCTTGTGCAGAAAGCTCTAGACTCTGAGAATGAGACTCGTAGCCCCCACCAGATGCCTCAAGAAGTGCTGAACATGAAGTGTTGCCTCAGTAAACAGTCACTTAAATGCAAGAGACTCCTGGCACTCAGTCTCCCACTGCAGTGGAAGGCATCCGAGCCCCCAGCGTTCCCTGGTCCCCTCCTTCTGGGGCCCGGGACGCTGCCCCTCAGCCCTGTGGAGTCAGCGGGCCCCTCTGGCCACAGCCGCAGGCCGGCCTGGTCCCACCTGGGACAGCTGCTCTGGACGGGACCTCAACCCGCACGGACACGGGGGAGTGAGAGATGCACCTGGCGGGGGATCGCCCATCCCGCGGTGGCCTGGCCTCCCCCGCGCTCGCATCCTTCAGCGCAAGCGGGGTCGAGCCTGTGCGGGCTCCTGCGTTTCACAAGTGTCCTTGCTGGTAAACTGACAGCCAGCCAGACCCACAGATCCTGCCCAACCGGTGACGGTGACGCGCCGGCCCTCCGTGGGGTGGCACCCATGGCACCGCCTCCACAACCTGTGGCGCACAACTGCAACCGCGCGGTTTCCCCAGCAGCAAAGTGTGTTTGAGAGACACCCAAAAGTCACTCAGATGCAACTACGAGTAACAAGACATGTCATCAGACAAGGGACACTGTTTTGTTGTTCAAAAATGAGACTGAGTTAAAAAGTAATGACATTCTCTTGTCTGATTCATAGCACGGCTCTGAAGGCGTTTACGAAAACGTTTTGAGAAACAGCAGCCTTACGATCCAGTCTGTCTCCTAGGTGTAGCTAACTTTAAGCGAAAAAAATTGTGATAAAACTATTTAAATGGCTGGATGCAAACATTAACTAGTACTAATGTTATTATATATTTAAATATATCTACACAGTAATGTCTAGAAAAATTATTTTCTGAAAGGCACACGTTGGAACTTAACTTCCTTCATTCACTCAGACCTTCAATCCCTTAAGACCTGATGGGCTGCCCGGACATGGCGCGGTTCGGTGCAGCGACACCAGTTTTCCAGTCATCAAGCAATCCGTTCATCCTGAGAGTCTCAGAAGTGCAGCTACGATTCGGGACACAGGTGCCTGCCCTCGCGGAACCTGAAATGTAGTGATGTATTTGACGACCAAAACAATGCTTTTAAATCCTATAAGTCAAATTTATAAAATCATGTTCATGGAAGTATTCTGAAAACTAAAATGCTATTCAAGTGTTAACCAATTTTATTCACATAATCCCAGTTATCTATGTTCTTAAAGCAGCAAAGGTTCAGTCTGGTTTTTAAATATTCTAGCGCTCGGACTTTTCCCTAATTTGGACAGAATTTTCCCTGTAATTAATTTTATTTAACTCTGATAGGATTATATGTCCATAAGAGCCTGAGAGTCTGGGATCAAATTACATCACTTTAAAGCTAGGGAAGCTAAAGTCCAGGAAAACTAAATGACGAAGATCAAATGGCGGGTTGGTAGCAAGACTAGAACAGGCAGTCAGGTCTCCTAACTAGTCAAAGAGTCCTCTTCCCACATGGCCTGGCTTGTCTGTCCTCTATAGGAAATCATCCTGCCAGAAAACACTTGACAACACAAACTGCCAGGAAAAGCTTAGTATCCAGAATATACAAACATCCCTCATGAGCTAACAAGAAAAACTCAAAAGAGAAAATAAAAGTAGGAAAAGGATACCCACAGGCAAGGCGCAGAAGAGGAAATCTAAATTGTAAAAAAATATATAAAAAGCGGATCCACCGCACTGGTAATCAGGAAAATAAATAATAAGTAAAAATGCAATTGCACACTCACAGAATAAGCAAATATTTAAAGTCTGGAAATCTCGGGGGAGCGTCATATGTGAAGGAGACTGGGAAGGGAAGAGCCAACAAGTTCCCCGTGACTTTCCATCTGACCGGTTGGTTTTCACCAAATTCGCCTTCGTTTACAATTTCCGTTGAATGCCACCCTCAAAGTGCCGAGTTACAATACCACTGTCAGTGCAGAGGGGACCAGAATGACTTTTGAGGTTCTCTTTTCAAACCCTGAGACTTCCAGTCTACACACTCCTCAAAACCGGCGTTGTCTGACTCAAAGGGCTGCTGCGCGGGGATCGAATCATTACACGGAATTTGGACTGCGCCTTCTGCGGCTTGGACTGAGACTGTCTTTGGAAGTGAGTTATCCATCAGTTACTGATTAAAGCTCGCTGACAAGCGTGTACTGGACATCGCTGCTGCCGCTCTTAGGAGAGAGAACCAGTGGACAGACGGACCCAGGCCGCGCCTGCTGTCCCCAGCTGCGGGGCCCTGTGCGGGGTTCCCTCGCTGCCCCTCTCCACTCCTGACGCCTCTGACTGCTCCCAGTGAGACAGCCGCGTTCCGCGCCCTCCCACCCGGAGCCAAACCACCACTGCGCCCTGGCCTGCTCCTCACCTGAACAGCTGCTGTGGCCCGAGATGATGACCCATCTGCTCTCAGAACACGGGCGTGGCTCCCCCGTGGCCATGTCCCTTAGCGCCCTGCCCCGTGCCCACGCCCAGCGATGCAGGGTCCGCCTTTCCCACAGAGCACGTCTCTGCTTTGCTCATCCCTCCAACCCCAGGGCCAGTGTGCCAGGGACTATGCCAGTGCCCGATAGATGTCCCACTTACATTTCTGCAACAAGAGCTTTCACCCTCTGTCAAGGCAGGGCGTCCTAAGTGCCAACAAGCGGTGCACACCGACGGCAGAGGCGGGAGAGCCGGAGCCGTGCAGCGGAGAGGGGCTGGCCAGGGCTCACTGCGGAGCCCTGAGGGCACCTGTTCTGAGAAAGAGAGAAAGAGACTTGAAGTCTGCTTCCCAGGAAAATAAATGACACGGACAAGAGCTCTGACGTTGAAGACACAGTGGCAGGATTCCTTCTTGGAAAAATCGGTTGGCAAAGCAAGGTCAAGCCCTCTCCTGCGTTGTGCCAGGACTCGAAAACATGAGGACATAAGGTGGGTCACAGCCTCACAGGCCACAAGACCATGGATGCAAAATGAGCAAAGATGTGATCGCCCTCCAGAAACCACTCTGTTTTGCCGCCTCCCGCCCTTGTCTGTTGGAGCCAAGACAGAGAGCCCGGGTTTGCATTTAGGCTTTGAAAAATAACCTGGGTAGTGAAGAGGATGCCTTCCACATTATTATGCTTTCTCCTACGATCCAATGGCATTGTCTACTCTAAGGAAATATGGACAAAATTAGCCTTCAGAGCCCAACTTACACATCTAAAAACGTATTAAAACTCAAATTTTTCAAGGTTAGCAAAAGATTATCACCCCGAAGCACCCTTTTTGGCATATGATGCAGCACGTACCATAATGGAACATGAAAGCAGTTGTGGGGGCCCCTTGTTGCCACGTCATTAAGCAGAGGACCAGTCCTGAGTGATTCTTAATGTGGCTGGAGACAGCGGCTTCGACGAGAAATTCTTCCTGCATCTCTAAACCCCATCTTTCAAGTCCCGTTTTGGTTAGAGAAGGTCGACAATATCAAGCAACTCATGCTCTAGCTTTCATTGCAGTGGGAAGGACATTACTTGTGGCCCAAACAGCCACATACCACATGGATGAACTCACCACGGCTCCTGGAGACAGCACTTGGGGAAGTTTCCATCCCTGAGCACAGACCGCACCACGATTCCTGCCAGACTCTAACAACGTACTCACCACGTTCACCGCTCGGGGCCCTGAAGGACATCTGGACCAGCTTCCTCTGAGGATTAGGATGTTTGAAAAGTTTTGTGAACTCAGGATATCATCTGTGCACTGACGGAAGTGGACCACATCGTCACAGATTATCCTCATAAACACCTACTCCTAAGTGTCAAAATTTACAGAAAGTCGTGTCCTTTGTTTAACTTGTTTACTTTTATGATTTTACTTATTCTGCTATCACTTATTTTGCTACTATCTGCTGTTATGATACTTACTGCACCCTTACTGCAGGGGACACACTGAGACTCATCTCGCGATCCAGTGCACTGACAGCTCTCACGCCCTGCGTGGTGTCGCGCTGGAACTGACGCCAGGCTTCCCGGCGCTTTGCATGCTTTGACCAACCCAGGGGCTCGTGTGATGAAGGATCTTTTTTTTTTTTTCCCCAAGTGTCTGGTTGAATTTTTTTTTTTTTTAATTAAAAAAGAGGAATGATCTTTGGGCTTCTCACTTGTGCACCTTCAGTTCCCATCCCAGCCGTCAGCCTCGGAGAAGAGAGCAAGGCCATCTTCAGGAAATCCTGAAAATCTGATAAACTGTCAACTGATCCAGCCAAAGCATTTTCCAACCCAGGACAAGACTGCTCAGTATGGAATGGGAAAATGATTGCCACTGTTGGTCTTGGTCAAATGATCTCCCCAGCCTCTATTTCCTGGTCTGTAAAATCAAGATAATATGCCTTCCTAAAGGACTTCTGTATTCTACAAGAGAAAATCTTTAAAAGCACAATGCCTGGCACATAGAAGATACTCAGCATTTTACCCCTCACTCGCTTACCCCTCAGCTTCTCAGAAGCATCCTTGCCTAGGAATCGAGAAGAGTCCAGGAAATTCCCAACAACCCTCACAACCTGAATGCAAGTCAAGTGAGTGTTTTTACACGTAGAGTAAAGCCAGATTCATCTGGACTCAACTAACTCACATGCTGTGACCATTTCATCAAGGGCCTTCCTTAGGAAAAACTTGCTCCCTGAACAGTGCAAATTACAATGCCAAGAATATGAAATATAGAATATTTTTCAATCCTGGCAGTATTTCCTACCCAAGACCTTCACACGGTTGGAAAGCTCGCCTTGCACGTGCTGCTGCAAATCTCCTTTATCAACCCCTTGGTGCAGGTGCTGAGGGGTGAGCAATGTTAACAGGGAAGCCAGATTATTTGAAGACTAGTAAAAACTCATTTTCTTAATAAATTCTACATTAGAGATTTGTAATAATTTGGTCTTATTTTCTCTAAAGCATTTCCCTCAAAAACTTTCATACGAGATAGCTCAGGCTTCAAGAGAAGAAACAAGAAACGAAGGGTCACTCTCTCCCCTGAGAACCACAGCGTTACCGGTGTCCTGCCTTCACCAGATGTGGGCTGACGCTAAGGTGCCCCTGTGTGCTCCACCTGAATGCAAACTGGTATGTCACCTTCCCCAATCCTTGACCTACTTGTGCAACCAGAGTACTGCCTTAAACTGTTTGTTCGTGATGTGTTTTGCCATGCATTTTTCTCTTAGGCAAAACCCTCTGTGATTTATGGAAGCTGGAATCATGTGTTTCTGATTAGTTTATACTTTAAAGCACCAAAATGTTATTTTGTAGAGCTAATTCAAAGTCCAAAGAGTTTCTCAAAGACTTTTTCTTAGGAACAGAGGTCAACACTTTGCCCAGGGAAAATAATGCCCAGACCCAAAGGACCAGGTTTGGCTCATGAGCTCAAGCCCCCAGTGTGCAGGCCGCATTCAGTTCAGCAAATTCAATGTCACTGCCACCAGAAGAATCCCAGAAATCTGGTCAGTGTGCCATGTGCGGAGCCTGCCATGACCTTTGAGGTGGGCCACAAACAGCTTAAGTTCATTCCTTTGGGGAATAATGGGTTTTGGAAGTCATTTTGCTCTCAAGACTCATAATCCAGAGTTCATCTTCCTACTCAAACACAGCATCTTTTGAGCATTCCCAGAAAATGTAGGAAAAGACGTCCTTGAAGAGATGCCTGTTCTGTTTTGAAATTTTAAACCTGACTACAAAATGTTTTTACTTAAAAGTGTTCTTGGGAGATGTTGGTCAAAGGGTACAAAGTTTCAGTTATGTGGGATGAATAAATTATTATTCAGGGGGAAAAAAAACAGTGTTCTGAGGTTCCTACCTAACTCAGAATTGGGGTATCATTCTGAACCCTGGGACCATCTGAAGACAAGTCATGCCCCTCAGAGCTGTCCAACAGTGTTCACTGCCATGAGACACCCGCCCTGTCTCCTGTAACTCTGGTTGTCACCTACTCCCTGCCCTGGCCCACCTCCATCAACACAACCAACTCCCCTGAGTCTGAAGGAGGCTATCACCACGCCCGGGAGACCACCCTGCACCAGGGAACCTCACAGTTGGTGAACTTGGGTACTTCCTCTTTAATACACACTGTGGATATTGTTTATACCGTTTGCATAAACTAATAGCCTATTGTGTAGCACACATTTGGACATCATTTATTTCTAAATACAGAGAGATTCATTTTATATCTAGGCATACCTCAGAGACATTGTAGGCTCAGTCCCAGATCACCGGCATAAAATGAGTGTTGCAATGAAGCAAGTCACTCACAGTTTTTGATTTCCCAGTGCATACATAATAAACGTTATGCTCACACTATGCCATAGTCTATTAATAGGAATAGCATTATATCTAAAAACAATGTACATAACTTAATTTAAAAAATACTTCATTGCTAAAAAATGCTAACGATCATCTGAGCCTTCTGCAGGTCGTAATGTTTCTGCTGGTGGAGGGTCTTGCCCCCATGGCTGCTGACTGATCGGGGGTGTGGTTGCTGCGGGCTGGGGTGGCCTTGGCAATTGCTTCAAGTAAGAC
>CAUYRT010065553.1:0-44400 GCA_963574885.1 Lepilemur ruficaudatus
AACGGGTTTCAGCTCCATCCAGGAAAATACAAGAGGTGCTATATCACCATTGCTTCTTATAGCTGAATAGTATGCCATGGTATACATATACCACATTTTATTAATCCACTCGTGTATTGATGGGCACTTGGGTTGTTTCCACAACTTTGCAATTGTGAATTGTGCTGCTATAAACATTCGAGTGCAAGTGTCTTAAACACTCTAGGTGCTTTTAATGTCTTATCTCATTTAATCCTCAACAACCTGAGGAGGTAGGTACTTTTATTATTCCCAGTGCTTAAACTCACAATCTCAGTGGTAGAACTGGGATTTGAACCCAGTACTCTGACTCCAGAAATCTAGTTTGAAAATCCTTGCTCTTTCGCAGATGATTAGGCACTGAATACTGCCAGCAATGGGAAGCTCTCCCTTCTAGGAAACAAAGTGATAGACATTGGAGCCTACATGGGCTCCCCTGTGACTGATTCTTGATCATCATTATTCAGCCACTTGGAAAAAGAGGAATAGATCTATTACACAACACAGCCCTTCCAAATCTATCTTCTGAAAGTTTTCTTTTCTTCCGAATAAGCATTTTCAATTTCTTCAATGTCATTTTATAAATCATAGTCTCTAAGGATATGGTATTGCTATAGATTTTTAAAAATGGTGTCATACACTTGCTCAGGAGCACATAGTTGGTTTCATAGTTTTAGTAAATGCGAATCCATCAGTTTTGAATTTTAATTTCATTGCCCCTGATTGTGCCTAAACTTACAACAATTTACAAATTTAATTTCTTTAAAATTGATATGCATTCCAAGTTACTTTTACGTCTTAAAAAAAGATAAGAAAATTATAATAAAATGGATATATGTCTTAGCTTAAAGAGTTATGCACAAATTAAAATTAAATTAACTTAGAAAATATAATACACTATATAAAATTTCTGTATTATTAATATTTTCTCAAATTTGATTTATGCCAGGAAAGCTTTTCCTGATTTGTTTTCTTAGTTCTTTGGTTTCTTAGTTTTTCCAAGGTAATTTTTGACTTTTTTGATATAGTATCTTTTTCTGTAATTATTTCTAATTTTTTTTTTCAAAAAATGAATCACACTATTGAGGGTAGGACAGATTCATTATTTCTTTTACCTATCAAGAGGCTCAATTACAAAAATCATGACTTGGAAGATAATCTAAGTAGCCAAAAATATATAAAGAAAAAATAGTTTGAAGCATTGAAATAAGGTTGCGAAGTATGACAAACATAAAACAAACAAACCAAAAAACTTTTTCCCCCACAATAGAGTTGTTAAACTAAAATTTGGAATCACTAATATATATGTCACTCTTGTAGTACTAAAAACTCAGGTATTTCATGATCTAATGCCTAGTTAAGCCCTTATAAGCAGGACCTATTTTATAAAAAATGTCTTTATTATAGTGTGCATTAGACATCTATCTTTCTTTCCTCCTTTTTAACCAAAAGAGTTCAGTAAGATGCATTTGGTAGTTTATGACAGTTGAAATGAATAGAGAACTTGTGAGTGCATACCTTATGACAAATATATGGCCAGATTTGTCTTCTGTAGTCGAGTCTATTGTATGCTCTACTAATATAATACTGCTTTCAACAGAAGTATGCATCATGGTTTAAATCTAATATGGCCCATTGGTTTAGCAGCATTTGACAACCCTTGATATTTCTCTGAAAGATTCTCCATGACACTGAATTAAGAAAGATGGTATTTCTCAGATAGAACAGTTTTTACTGTCTCATGCTTTATTTCTAATGGAATTAAAGATAACTCAAGCAATTTGAAACTCAAAAAGCATGTTCAGCTCTGAAGAACAAAACCTGTAAGATATTAATAGTTTGCTCTAACAATGTAAAGGAAGTTTTCATGTTAGCTGTTAACTTCAAACCTCTGCCAGCATTAGCGAGCAAATCTTTTCTCAGATCATTTCTTGCATATTAAAATACAGGGAAAAATAACATTTTAAATAACGTCAGGTTTCAAGCCCTCTTACATATTTATTCATGTAGTATAGCTTTAATTGTGGATCACTGGAAACAGATTGTTGCAAAGAAAATAAACTAGAGTACAAACAATGATGATCTAGTACAACTTTACAGTTGAATATAAAACAGTATTTTTTTAACATCCTAATTTCTATAGGATACTTTTATTCTCAGCGGAACAATTTCATTTTTATTTTAAAATAATTTCAGATCTGCTTCTTTTTTTCTTTACAGTTTTCAAAAGGAAGAGTCTTCTAAATTGTGGTAATCATGTTTTAGGATTCATCATGTATGATAGCTAATGATATACGAATCCTTGCCTCAAACATATTCTGTCGTTAAAGTGATTTTTTCTTAAATCTTATCAAAGAAGAGGTGCAGCAACTAGCCTTCTATCCCAAAATAGCAAATGCTGACAAACTGCTTAATAATTCAAATGTCTTTTTCATGGATTGTGTCCACCTCTAGACTTTAGTTTTACAGAAATCTTTAAATATATTACCTCTAGTTCTTTGCAATTTTATTTTTTAAAATATTTTGTATTTGCTCTTATTATAAAGCAGACTATTTTCAAATCTCATAGCAAGCAAAGTTGTTGCACCTCTGCTATTTTCGCTTTACTCCAATTAGGTGTTTTTTCACAGCATCCAAGAAATAGTCTTCTCAGGTAGAAAGGGATAAAGTCTATTGCCAAACAAGAAGATGTATATTTAATATTTGTCCTTTGAGGCAAAGAATCCACATAGTTTCTTTTCCTAGCTGGACCATGATTTTTTTTTCCTGTATTTTTGACAAAACCATTTAACCTCCTTATTGAAACATTACTACTTTTGAATTGAGAATGAAAAAGCATAGCCCCCAAAATGAGAAGATCGTTTAGCAAAACTAATATAGCAATTAATTGCAAAAAGTGTTAACATTCCAGGCTGGGGCTTATTCATGGGAATTATCAAAACAGTAATTTCCTCATCTACGAGATGTAAGTTAGTAACATATTCACAGAGTTTTGACGGATATAAGAATAGTAAAGTAAGTCATATAGAGCCGGTTCTTGATTTCTCTTCATTTCCCCTAAATTTTATCACTTTACTTTGTTAGTTACAAGAGAAGTTTTTACTCTAACTCAAAGTGATAGCAATTTAAAGGTTAAAGTTTTTCTTCTCAGTTCTAATTCCTACCTGGTAAATCTTAAATTTCAGGAAAATCAGGGTTTTGTTTTTTTGAAGCAATGTTAATTAAAAGCACATTGTTTTCATTTTTTTTTTTTTTTACTTAAAGTAGGGCTGAAAAAAAATAGTCTGAAAAGCATAGAAAATATTTAATTCCAGAAGTTACTGAAGTGTTTCTGATAAAGCAACAACCCAAGAAATGAAAGCCAGGAGCAGAGAGGTAGGGTATTAATACTCAGGAAGGTGAAGATCTTAAACCAAATGTTAGAATATTGAAAATTTAATTGGAAAAATTTAAAATCTAACATGTTCCAAGGAATCTGATAAGCTTATGCAATTTAGATGCTGTTTATCTTTACTTCATATCTATTAAACTATGCAATTTTGTTCTTTTCAGTTTCCTTGCTGAAATAATTTAAGAAAGTGGTCACTTAAAAGACAAGGAAGTATATATTGACATCAACCAGCCACAAGAGGGAAGTCTTGGCTATATAAGACGTAGTGTACATATAGGGAGGGGTCAATTTTTGCAAAAAACCAAAAAATTTTAAAAAAAGGAAAGAAAACAGATTTTATCTTGTAATTTTTTTTGATATAGCATAATGTGAAACTTACTAGAGAAAATTTTTTTTTAGTTCTGGCGTGTTATACTTTCTACAAATGTAGAATGGCATTTTGTTCACACACTGTTTTTCTTAGAATTTAAATCATTTGTTCTCTGTAAAATTCAATATAAATTGATTTTTACTATATATACATACATATTATTACCCAAACATCTATATTTTATGCACACAACACAATTCATGAAAGTAATTATTACCTAGTTCTCTGAGCTGACCATGGTGTGGTATCCATTATTTCTCTCTGTTGTTTATTAGTGGCATCTTTGGAATGAATTCTGGCTATATTTCATCCAGCTTGAAAATCATACTTATGTAATAATGGGATTTAGAATTTCAGATATACATTAGTCAAGGAAAAATGAAAAGTATAAAGCATTTTTAATAATATCAGCTATTAAGCTATTTAGATATTCATAGTGAAGAGAGCCCCGAAATCGATACTGGGCTTTGGGGTGGCATATTTTAATTGAACAGGTATTTGTTTGGAAGTTTTTATGTGGATTCACCGTTAGATAATTTCTGTTTGCATTAGTGATCTCTCATTTAATAATTAGCCTCACATGGGATTATTATACAATGCAATTAATATTATCTAATGCATAGAATGATCTAGCAATCTGTGGCAGAACATGGAGCACAGAACTCTTAAATCCCAACTTTGGTTTTTGAGAACATTACTGGTGACCTATGCAATAAGTAGTACATATTGTTTAAATTCTCTGATCTATCATACTAAAAGTGTGCAATTTTATACTTCAGCTTTTTTTATTGGAAATAGGTGGTAAAATTCTGTGAAAATTTGAAGTACTTCCATTTCATATAAGTAAAAGGAATATTATAAAGTCATTTAATGAGTACAGAACACACAAATTATCCTGTTTCTTTCCATATTCATCACTAAACCCAAGTTTGTGTGCTCTGAAGTTATAGACACTTTTGAGTATATAAAGAGTTTGTTATAATTTATATTCTTTAACTATTTAGGGAAAATTTGACTTAAGCCTAATTTCAAGTAACTTGTTCATGTTGGTCAGTGATCTGTAACCCAAAGTAATAAATGGTGTGCCTTTGTTTAGATTTAACCTCATGTCTATACATCTCTATACTCTAAACTTAAAATCATAAGATTATTTTACTCAAATACTGGGTTAAATTGTACCTTTTGTTGTATAATGATATATAAATTGAACATATTATACTAACCCCTCATGTTTAAGCAAGGTCCTATTCTGATTAAAATGTTACTTAATATTGACATTGTTTTGATTTTTTGATCATGTGAAGAATTTCATAAACTGTGAAATGTATATATTTTATTGGCATGGAACTCATCAATTTCCAATTTGAATGGAGTGTGTTTTACGGTCAGAACTTTTTTTTGCTTTGTTTTGTTTTTGAGAGTACAATTAGCCATCACTTATGTTCTGAAGGACTTTCAATGGCAAGATAGATTCTGCTATGTTTTCCTTCTATTTGAATAAATCACTTACAAATAGTCCTGCTGTGATTAGGCATTTATTTTGCAGGACAAAATCTATATGGGAATCATTCTTAACATGTCTCTGAAGTTTGTTTTCATCATCAATCAAGAAATACAGAGGTAAGGGAAAAACATTTAGAAAAGACATAGCATGTTTAAATGTAGTTATAAAGGGGCTGAGAGAGAAAAACACTTTCATGAAAGATATGTTTTGTTTTAAATAGTATATGGGGCCAGGTATAAGTTCACATACAGCATCTTTATCTTTGTTTTAAGCCTTTAAAATTAGAGTTGAACCATATTTAATGATATGGCAGGATGTAATATTAATCCAAGATATACTATAGTCATACCACTCATCTAGATGTTAAGGTGAGCAGAAATTCAGCTCCCAGGCTATCGTTAAATATTCAGTGAACAGAATGAAGATAGTTCAGTTCCAAATCACTGTTAAATTACCAGGGATTAACACAGTCTTATTTTCTCTTTTTTCTATGGGTGTATTGCATGAATGTGCATTTGTTGAGGAGACCTTGTTAAGTTATTCTGAGATAAATATGTATTATACTTCCTTTTCATGAAAAAAATCAAAGCTTTCTTGAGTGTAATGTGATGCATATTTTACCATTTTTCACCAATTTTATTATAAGGCAAATGATTACTTTAAGTAGTAGCTAATGGCTATCTTTCTACCAACACTTTTGGTATAACATGGGACAAGCTTTTTCTATTACCATCTATTAACTGAACTTGTTTTCCTCCCAAAGTATCATTGATGGTCTCTGATCTTCTTTCCAATTGTCCATCAATAATAAAGACATCTGCACCCGCATGTTTATGGCAGCACAATTCACTATTGCAAGGACGTGGAAACAACCCAAGTGCCTGTCAATTCATGAGTGGATTATTAAAATTTGGTATATGTATACAATGGAATATTACTCAATTCTAAGAAACAACAGTGAGCTAGCACCACTTATATTATCCTGGATTGAGGTTAGACCCATTATCCAAAGTGAGGTGTCACAAGATCGGAAGAATGGGCTCCACATGTACTCACCATCAAATTGGTACTGAATGATTAATGCTACGGTGCTCAAATGGTGGTGGTGTTCACCAGGGATCAGGGTGTTGAGGGGGCAGACTCACATCTGAGGGAATGCGGTGAGCATTGTGGAGGGGAGGAGCATATTTCTAACCCTTGCTAGGGATAGGCAAATATATAAAATGTGACTAAAATGTTTGTACTCTCATATTTTCCTGAAATAAAAAAAAGAGGTTATCAATTTATGAAAACAACACTTTGCATTTAAAAACCAAACTGTAAAGTAAAATTGTAACTTAAAAAATTTTTAAGCTAAAAATTGTTAAAAACTTAAACCATAGCATTCTTTCTATTTTACAAAGCTATCACATGTGCTTGATAAACCAATGTACTAGCAATATTGGAATAATCCTCATATATTATGAAAATGAAATCTGAACAATCTACCAACAAATTTAAGGGATCTAACCATTTACAGAGCTTAGTGTCTTGATCAGAGTTGTGAAGTGTGTTTCTAGGCAACACTATGAAGAAGAAGAAATTTATTGGTTTGGGTTTCTTTCTCCCATTTTATTAATGTCTATTTATGTCTTTATGAGACACATGTTGTCATCAGGAAGTTATAATTCAATACACCAGGCATTAGCCAGAAGGAAGAGAAATTTTGTTTTAATTTCTTTTTTAGCTGTAAGCTTCTGAATCCTTTTTCTGGTTTGGTTAGCCAGCCCCAAAACTCTTGTTTGGAGATAGCACACTAAGACCTACCTCACTGGTCTCTCAGCTCTCTGGCAACTATAGTTTGAATACATGGTCTTAGTTCAACCAATCAGATGCTCTTGCCAAAAACTTAAGTTGGCCAGAGCTATTTCTGTTGTTTGAAAGCACTAATCCTGACTAGGCTTAGAATGAGACGTCTTATGATTTATCATCATCTAACTCAGATTGAGAGTGAATAGGGGTGCTATTAATTATCATGCCATGACAGAAGTGTAAACCAGGACTGTCCTGTGAAAACTGGGATCTGTGTACTTAAATGCTTACCTAAATGATTAGCTGACACCAGTTTAATACACAACCTTCTGGCAGAATTTGGCTTTTATATTGTGACTCTTGATTTGAGACACATTCTACACTTGAGGAAATGAATCTATAACAGTGATGATAATCATTAGGCTTAATATTTTAGAGCAAAGTGCCACTTATTAACAAACTCATTCAAATGACATGTAGGAGACCTCTTACCCAAATGATTCACAAGGCTCTCTCCGAGGGTAGGGAAATTCCAAAGAGTGTCTTTTTTTCCCTCCAGAATTAATGAGGCTTTGCTTAGTCCACTTGCTCTGTTAGTCACCACGTTTCCAGGGTTACACACAGCGTTTCCCGAGGATTCCTTTTTCACCAGGCTGCAAAACTGATCATCTGGTGAATAGGTAATTACGGGCTGAACTAGGAACCATGCCGGGATGTGAATGTCTAGTAACCACATAGTGTTTGCATTGTAACTAATGAATACTCCCTTGCCTGATATAACCCAACCTAATTACCCATAAAACTTTGGGTAATTTTCATTTGACCCTAAACTTTGTACATTTAGCTGCTTCTCTACCCAGTACTGAATGATAACTCAACAAGAGAGTAGTGAGCATGAAGAGGAAAGGTTGTTCCCTCTACAATATGTCGTTATTCTGAGTGGTATTTTAATCAGAGAAAGTCGGTTGTTTCAGTAAGGTCTCATTTATTTATCTAATTATCACTTGTCATTTGGAGAAGAGCCAGCCCAAGAAAAAGTACTTCAAATATTTTTTTTTCTGCCATTTGTCTCTTTTGTTTTTGTTCATCAATTTCCTTGTACAATTTGTGTCAACATCCACTGTAAGGAGAAAGAAGAATAGTGAGGGCTGTCCACTGAATGAACAGAACAATTCAATGTGTATTCCTGGGCTGTGAGGTTTGGGACAATGTCTTATTTCCGCATCTCCAGCACCCGATGCCATGCCTGCAGTATAAGAGAGTGCTTAATAAATATTTACTTCTTTCTGTGTTCATATACTCTGAGATTATTCCAGGTTAATACAAAGGATGACACTTAAGACATCTAGGGAGAGTATCTTAACATCTACCATTCATAATCAAAATATGTTATGGAGGTTATTTTTAATTTTTTGATTTCTTGATAGAAACTTTAGTTATTAAGGAAAATTTGATAACGAGCATGCCACTAAGCAACAATGGACAATTTTCAATAGAATAACAGTTCACAGATTATATTCTCTAACATTCAGTACAGATAAGTCTTTAACAATATGTCCTTGGCCATAGTTCAAGTACCGTGGAAATCAGAACAAAATGGGAGAGGAAAAGACATATATCAACACCATAGTCATCGAACACATGGATTCTAACAAGTCCAATACTACTGACCACTTAATTTACAAAAGTGATGAAATTAATAAGAACAATAAGGAGTCTGAGAAATGTCACAGAGATGACAAATCCTTTGAATATACCTGGGCTTTGGAGAAACTAGGCATATCATTAATATGTTCCAGGGGAAATTTAAAATCAGCATATACTATGAGGCTATCACTGAGGTTCCAGAATCCAACATCTTTGTTAAAACATGGTTACAAGCACAGCTCAGTGAATTATCATCATTATTGATGAGGTTGATGGGGGGTGTAAAAAGAATATCTAAAAAAGTAGCTAGCCAGAACTCGGTGAAAATGCCCTTCTTTTTACACACATTGTTAGTATTTTTTTAAAAATATTAATGTATTGCACTTATGTCCTCTATATGTCCAGAGAAGATACAAGAAAATGAATAAAACATCGGTAACCACATTAAGAAAATGATCTACAATGAAAAATCAAACTTATTTGTGCCAGTTTTTGGATGAAATGGTAACAACTTGCCAGAATTCAACCTTTCAATACTTGGAACAAGGGATATAAAATCTTCCCACAATGCTTCTGGAACTGCATTGCTTTAAGCATTGGATTCCATCCTGCCACAATGTCATTCAATTTAAGAGCCCCTGATCTGCTTTTCCAGGATGACTGCAAAGTTGATAGATAGTATGGATATTGTAAAGAGAGTAAGGTAAAGACTCACCTTCTAGGGTTAAGCCTGATGGAGGATATTTGTTCCATTCAATGTTCCAACTGAAGAAAAATCTGCCAAAGTAGATTTTAACACTCAGAATGAAGCTCTACCTGAGAGTATGGTGGAGGTCAATGGGATGAACTTCTGGGCACAGTTGCTGCTACAGTTATATGGCTGGTGGTGGGAATAACAATCCATCATGGGAGGTGCTAATTTTACCAGTCACCATCCTGACCATCTGGACCAGACTCAGGCTGATCATTCACCCGTGCTGGATTGTCACCTTCTCTGCATTGCTGGACTAAAGCAGAGGGCTGATCTGATAAAAAGATGATCCCAAAATTTTTAAATGGTGATGATGTTATCATCATCATGGGCCAGGCAATCTCCTGTGTATGAGAATCATCTCCAACAAGTCTTCCTAAGTCCTCGAAGGTCATTTGCAATACATGATATGACACTAGCTATATCGTTAGTTTCTTGAGATGTTTGTCAAGAGGGCTATTGGAGCTTCCCCAGAAAATTCTGAAGACTGGCTAATGATATTAATGCATGGAAAATGCTTTAGGAAGAAAGGAACATTTTGTAGACCACTGCGTTTTATGTCATAGCAGCTTTAAGTTATTCATTTTAAAAAATCAGAACAATTTAAGTAGGAAAAAGGACAATCTGACACTGAATTTTGAGACCATTAAAATAAATTTAATATGATTCTGAAAGCACCAAAAATGACATTAAGAGAACAATGAAAAAAGACTCAGTTCTTATTGCATGCCTGCTCAGTAACTTTTGTGTTATGTGTTGAACATTTTCATCCACTTTACAGAGAACAAAGTGTAACATCACACAGAGCTCACATAAGAAACATCAGTGCAACATGGTGACAACATGCTGGAATCTAACCTCTCCAAGACTTGGAAAAAGGGATATAACATTGTCCCTACAATGCTTTTGGAAATACGTTGCTTTAAGCATTGGATTCCATCCTACCACCACCTCATCCAATTTAAGAGCCAATGATCTATTTACTCCTGCCTCTATAGAGAGAGTGGGCTAAGGAGTCACTGATTTACTAGTCAGAAGACTGAATTACTCTCCTGCATCTCGGTTTCTCTCTGTGGGTCAGGGTTGTGGTCTGTGGATAAGTTAAGAAACGGGAAGATGAAGGAAAACCACCTACAGCTGTCTGTGTTATAAATGCTCTGTTGGCAAACAGAAAACCTTTGTCTCTAAGGACTTATAATCTGATACCTGTCAAGAACATTAAATTCTTGTTTTTAATAAAATGGGGCTAAATTGATCTCTTTTCTTAGAGGTTCCTGAAAAGAAGGATAAAAATACAGAACTGTTAGAGTCAATAGCTTAAGTCATTTTGTAATATCTCGCTGAGGATAGGTCCTAGAGGCTGTCGCATCACCTTTTTCTGGTATTAAATGATTCCTTGAGTTTAATAAGAGGCAAAATCTTTCAAAGTTCATTTTTTGATAGAGTTTCCAGACATCTTTTAAAAAGTATTCACAATTACATTTTTAATAAGTATGCTAATGTCTTCTAAAGACAGCTAAAAGCAGAATAGCAAAAAAAAATTATCAATGAAAACTAAAAGAAGAAACAAGAAGATAAGCTCAGATAATATAGGATGATGATTTAGAAAATAAAAAGAAAAAATATTTTATTCATTCATTAATTTAACATACTTTTAATGAATGCCTTTAAATGCTAAGCTATGCTGGTAATCACTGAGAAATATTATAGTGAGGAGAAACAATGGGACTTACAGTCAGGTAGGGGAAACAAATAGTAATTAAAGTATGATAAAAGAAAATGAAAAACTTCAACCCTAATGATGGCTCCAAAGGGATTGTAACAGGAATCTTTGCTATCATATATATGGGGAATGTCAACCTCATCAGGAAGGTCAAGGGAGACACCCCTGATCAGTGATGCTGGAGGAGGAAGTCTAATTTAAAAGTTCTAGTAAATAGATGCAGAATTGGGGGATGATAACCGATTACTGCAAGACAGAGTTAATTCTAGCTGTGAAATTTTTGAGCATAAGGATATATCAGTGCTAAACCAGGAAAATTTGATGCACTGTGGAGGGGTGGGACATGCTTGAAAAGTAGTTGGGGAGCAGAATTAGGGGTCTCAATAGGGGAAAGGAATTCCTCTAAAACTGATTTATGTGATTAACGGTACACCTCGGTAAATTCACTGAAAATCATTTAATTGTACAGTTAAAATGGAGTAAACGCATGATATGTAAAGTATACTTCAATAAAAAAATAAAGAATCAACATTTTTGTGTTTTTGTTCACAAGCAGGTTGTTGTGGTTGTTCTACAGACTTCAAACAACTATTTTTCACTGATGCTGGAGCTGACAGAATTCCTATGAAAATTGAAGGTAGCATTCAGTACAGGCTCAAGTGTATGAGACCCTGATCTAGGTTTAGCATGAACTTACGGATTTGGTTGAGCATAGGAGTTAAAAGTTAACAGGTATAGTTCTTGATATAGAGAATTAAAAAAATAAGATAGCAAAGTGCAATTGACATGGAAAATATGTATGAAATATTTTCATTAAATGTAATGTGGAATGATGATTTTTAAAAAGACAATGAGTCTTCGAGTAAAAAAAAATATTGTCTTTGAAAGTAGTTTGAAAATTCTCACTGACTATATCAATGCAAGGATGAAAATAAAAATAGAAACTTACAACATTGTTGGAAACTGAAACAGGATCCTTACTTCTTTCTGTGTTACTATTATATGATAGTTTGTTCCACTATACAGTCAGCTGCCCAAGTCAAAAAAGTAGCATTATCCTTGACTTTTAATTCTCATTCCACTGGTTATAAAACCCTGTCAATTCTACTCTCTTAACAGCTCTAAATTTCATCCAACATGTCCACGACCAATTCCACTTTTTTTGCTTTAGGTTTTCATCATTTTTCCTTATGTTTCTCCAATTTCCCAATTTCATTTGTTCATCCTCAAATTCATTTCTCATGCTATGACTGGTGTGCTGCTTCTAAAGTGATACTCTAATGTTTAAATTGCCTGCTTATATCTTTCAGTGGTTCCTCACCTATAGGATACAATTTGGTTTCCTTAGTGAGGCCATAATTTGAATTTTGCCTACCTCTTCAAATTTGTAGCCATACCTGAAACACATGGTTTCTATGTGTGCCGGAGAAGGGGATGAGAGAACATGGAGAATGTACACTTGTTTGTATATTCCTAGAACAATAGTTGATATATACCTTCCCCTCACATGCCATAATGGAAAATAAATTACATGAATCCTTCTAGACACAATACTGTGATCACCAAAACATCTTATTTACTAGTTTCATATCTATCCTACATTTCAAGTTATAGCAACGTGCCCAGTGAAATGAAATGGTTTGGTGAATGCATGATATTTTCCTAGCCCAAAACCAACATTTTAGTTTAAGATAAGAAATTAATTTCCCAGAACTGAAACAAATATGTTTGTGTGGTTAGCATATTTTCTCTCTGTCAGTAAGCTATTGTAAAATAATATTAAATATATTTAGAAAATCCCATCATGATTGAAGAATTTAAAAAGAGGAAATTAGATTAATAAAATGCTTACTGGTAAGACTAAGATAACTTGTTAACTCCAATGGGGATGATCTTTCCAATAAAACCAGAAATACTAAAGTCTACTGGATAGGAATCTCTTTCTGTTGATGGACACTTTGGTTGATTCCATATCTTGGCTTTGTGAATCATGCTGCAATGAACATGGGAGTGTGGATATCTCTTTGACATACTGATTTTATTTTCTTTGGATATATACATATTAGTGGGATTGTTGGATGATATGGTAGTTCTATTTTTATTTTTTTGAGGAATGTCTATACTATTTTCCATAATGACTGTACTAATTTACATTCCCACCAGCAGTGTAGGAGAGTTCCCTTTCCTCCATATCCTTGCCAACACTTGTTGTCTTTTGTCTTTTGGTAATAGCCATTCTAACCAGTGTGAGGTGATATCTAATTATGGTTTTAATGTGCATTTCACTGGTATTTAGTGATGTTAAACATTTTTTCATATACCTGTTGGCCATTTGTATGTTTTCTTTTGAGAAATACCTATTGAGGCTCTTTGCCACTTTTTCAAACTCCTGACCTCGAGCAATCCTCCTGCCTCAGCCTCCCAGAGTGCTAGGATTACAGGCGTGAGCCACCGTGCCCGGCTGCCACTTTTTAATTGGGCTATTTATTCTCCTGCTATTCAGTTGTTTGGGTTCCTTATATATTTTGCATATTAACCCCTTGTCAGATATACACAAAATGAAAATGTGGTATAGATACACAATGGAATACTATTCAACCTTTAAAAAGAAGGGAATCCTGTCATTTCTGCCAACATAGATGAACTTGGAGAACATTCTGCTACGTGAAATAAGTCACACACAGAAAGATACATACCACATGATCTCACTTACATGTGAAATCTACAAAACTTGAATTTATAAACAGAGAGTAGAATCGTGGTTACCCGGGGTTGGAGGTAGGGATATGGAGACATTGGGGTAATCTTGGTCAGGGCTTAAAAATTTTTGGTTAAATAGGAAGAGTGAATTCATGAGATCTAGTGTGCAATATGATAACTATAGATAATAAAATCGTATTGTATACTTGATATTACTAACAAAGTAAATTTTAATTGTTCTTATACACAAAAAGATAAGTATGTGAAGTAACACATACATTAATTAGCTTGATTTGGCCACTCCACAATATACATACTTTAAAACATGTTGCACATGAAAGATATATACATTTTTGTCAATTATTAAAAAGAATTAAAAAAGAAAAGGAATCTCTCTCCTTTTGATGGAGATTCAAGGTGTTACAAACTGTGTATCCCTTTTTGAACTTACCTTTTTTTTTGCTTCTTTTATAGACCAACCCTGCACCATCCCCATCCCCAGTGCTGTCATATATTCTTACCCGAAATATGCTAATACATTTAATCATGTTACTGTAAAATTTCAGTGACCTGGGATAAATTCTTTTGAAGATGATTATATACACACATGATTATATGTTCCTTTTAGGGATTAACTCTCCAAAGCTTATCTTCTATTTCTCATTCCCAAGGTTTAAGAGATTCTACTCTATGCAAACCATACACTGAAAAACTAAAAAGATGTGTCATTGGTAGAATAAGAACTACCAACCTTGGTATATAAAAATGTTGAGGGAAATTAGGGAGTATCAGTGCCTCACTGGCACCCCCAAATCACTCTACATGTGTTGGTCTGCTTTGGGGATCTGTCTGGAGAATTCTCTGTAGTCTGTGGAAATAGAAAGTAAAAAGTAAAACTGAAGTCAATTAGCAGTGAAAGAGTTTTCAGATACACACACACAGAGGAATGGAAAAGAAATCAAAGAGGGACCAACTATATTAACAAGAGGTATTACCCACAAATATTAGGAAAAGCAAAAAAGGAGAAACATGACTTCTGGACATATTGGATATAAATATATGAAATTAAAAATTATCAAGACAGCCTGTGTATTCTCAGAAAAGCTAGCAATGATCAATAGAAACCAACATGGGTTCACTAAAATAAGTCATACCAAATTAATTTCATTTTTAATTTGTCTGTGCTTCCTAGATAGACAGGTCAAATGAATATTACAGAGAAAAAAATCTAGCTTTATTATTATTTTTGACCGCTTCTCACATTATATTTGTAGACAAAATGAACAATGTATGTTGGAGATAGTATATTATATGGACTTAAAATAGGCATAATTAATTAAACATTCATGTTAGAAGAATGATGGAGAGAAGTTTCCAGTACTATTCTAATCAATGTTTTAATTAATTATTGGAATGGAGATATAAGAACATGGTTCATCCAATCTACTGATTGAACAGAACATCAGTGAATCAAATATTTATTAGGTACCTATTATGTCTCTGGCACTGTACGAGGAGAAGAAACTAATAGATTAGTCAATCTATTAGGTACATTTGAAAGATACCAAGGAATTTTAAGTCATTATAAACTCAATTTGAACATATGAGTGGTTGTTAAGAAAATATCACTTAAGTGTACCAATAGAAGGCAAATAGAACATAGATATAAGGAGAGTGGACTGTGGGGGTCAAACTACTGGAGGTTTTATGTAGTCTTTACTTCTAGTTAGCTGTGTGACTTTGGAAAAGTTAATGTTTCTAAGCCTCAGTTTTTCTGCCTTTAAAATGGGCTAATAATACCTACCTCATGTGTGTATTTGTGAGACGCAAATACAATGAAACTTGCAAAGTATTAAGTGCTATGTTCGAAGAAGCTCTTCACTCAGTAAACATTTGCAATTATTTCTATTACTAGTTCACTATGCAAGTCAAGAGATGGTTGGAACAGCAGTACAAGATCTGTCTCTTAGTCTTGGCTCTTCTAGTTGCTGACTGTGACATTTTCACCTCATCTGTAGGTGATTATGTTCAGTTCTGGGTATTTCATTTTATTAAGAGTATTGAAAATAAAGGAAATTTATTCAGAGAAGAGAGACTGAGATGACAATAGATCTAACAACCACGCTATAAAAAAAGTGTATTGAAATATGCAAATTAAGCAATGCCTTTCTTTGTTCCAAAAAGTTATTTTAAATTGCTGACAAAAATGCATGCAGTGCAATAGGATAAAAATAACCAAATTAGTTAAGGCAAAGAGGAAATAATAGAACAAGGATTCATAAATGAATCACAATTGCATTAACAGATGAAGCAGGGAAGATTAAAGACTAGGTTAACACATAGTCTTCATTAGAAATTGCTTTCTCTACTTTGACCTTTACCTCCTAACTTTCCAACTCACTTGCCCAACTGCTCCCTCAGCTACAACCCTTTGACCCCACTGAGACCTCCCTTTTTTTTTTTTTTTGTTTTACCCCACAATTTGTAGTCCATCAGCCTTGTCTCCTTATTTCCCTAGTCTCTAGCCTAAGCTAGAGTTGTGGTTTATATTACAATCACTTACTTCTTTCTCTGTCAGTTATACTCCCAAGCCAAACCAAAACCATGGATAAACCACAGTATCTGTCTTTCCTTGACCTGCAAAGACATTTCACAACCGCATTTCTAGCCACGCTTGAAATCAATGAATGTGGAGTCAGCTATAGTTTCTTTATTAGTTTGATATTCTTGCTTAACTATTTCATACACTGTATCGACTCATCTACTGTTACAATTCTCTCTCCCTCTCCCTATTCATACTCCACTTAAGGAGTCTCCAATTCTTTATCTTCCTACTATCCTATCTGCAAAGCTACCTGTTCCTGAAATTTCTTTGTCTTCTTTCCCTTCATGTAAAGATGAAAGAATGGATCATCCTCCTATCAAAGTCCATTTTTTTCCATGTGTGCTATGGATTCCATTCCATTCCATCAACTGAAAGGATTCATGCCTATGGCTATGATTTCATTCCAGTACATCATAAATCTCTCTTTTCCTATAGGATAATTCCATCAATATAAAACCAGCTTTAGTGCCTCACATTCTTTAAAAAATCTTCCACTAATGCACATCTTTTTCAGGTATTTTTCTATTTCTAGACTCCTCGTCAGTAGTTTCAGTTCTCTAAAGAAAGACACGTATTTGTTTAGCTGTAACTCATGTGTCACCTCCCTCAGTCCAGATTCTGTCTTCAACACTATTTTCAAAAACACTAAGAGCCTCTCATGTCACCAAATTCAGTAAATACTTCTTTTTTCTGTCATCTGACTCAGTGTCTCAACAGCAATGGCAGATTTGACCACACCCTTTGTTTTAGAAAGTCTTAATAATGCCTATGTTATATGATTATTATGAATTTCCCCCTTTCTCACAACTGATCCTTCTCAATTTCCTTTACTGGCTTTGCTCTTTACTCAACTCCCATACTTTGACGTTGTGCAAGGTTCAAACTTCGATCCTCACTTGCCTTTCTCCATATGCTTCCACTAAGAGATTGTATTCATATCCATGCATTTAAATGGCATCCATATTGTGATGACTCACAAATTTATATCTCCAGCACATATTACCTGTGAACTTCAGTCATAAGTACCCAGTTGCCTACCTGACACCTCCATTGGAAAATCTCATGCCAAAACAAATTTAATTGATCCAAACTTGAATTCTCCATTTCTATTTGCCATGACACCTTTTGAAACCTCTTTCTACTCCAGTCTATCAGGAAATGACCATTTCATTCAGGACTCACTCTTTGTTCTTCTATTTACCTTGTATTCTACTCTACTCCATTAGCAATTCCCACTGATTCCATTTCCAAATTAAATGTTTAATTTCCTCACAATCTCCATTGGTAGCATTATGACCAAAGCCACCATACTGCTCACCAAGGCTACTTAATCCATTTTCCATACGGTAGTCAGAGTGACTTTTGATAAATCCACATCACATTCCTGCCTAAAATCCTGCAATTGACTCCATTTCTCTTACAATAAATGAACTGTTCACTATGCTTTAGCTCCTCTTGGCTTCTTTCAATAACTGACATACATCAAGTTGTTTTTCCTTCAGACTTTTGACCATGTTGTCATTATCCTTAATTCATTCCTAGTTTATCTTACATCCCTCATAGCTTGTTAATTCTCATATTTTAATACCTTCAGTGAAAATTTAATCTCCTTGGAGAGGAGTTTTTTAAACACACTATCTAAATCAGACTTCAACTTTTCTATACCCCTTTTCTCTATTATAGCATTTAATTAGTTCTATTCATAGCACTTATCTCAATCTCTAATTTTTTGTTTGTGATTAAAGACATTTTTTTTAAAAAAACAGCTTCCTCATTTTCACGTAATTTCTATTAGCAGAGACCATGTCTATCTTGTTTACTGCTGTATTCCCAGAACCTAAGAATGTGATTGAAGACCAAAGCACGTTTGATGAATGAATAAATGAATTAACGCATTGACAAGCTTTACAAGTCAGCAGAAGATAGACTATGCTGAAATGACCATCACATATTAGTAGCTCACAATACAAAGGCTTAAGTCTTGCTCATGTTGCTACAATTCTTCGTAACATGTTTTTTACTCCAGGAACTTCACTGACAGGAAGATCTCAAAGAATAGAGAAGGGAGACATGGAAAACCATAAACTTAAACTAGATCTTGAGTCTTCTATATGCAAGTGACATATTCACTTCCATGCACATTTCATTGGCCAAATCAGGTCAAACCATTATTCCAGAACTCAAATTGATTCTATATAATCATTCTTCAAAGAAGGGGAAAATAGGAATGGCATCCCAGGGAGAGGCTGTGAATATTTAAGTAATAATACAGTCTCTCATATGTGCCACTGACCATCCATTGACAGTGGTTTTCCACAAAATGTAGTTGGGAAGAATTCTGAAGCTAGATCTAACTTAGTCAGAAAGATGGCTTTTGTTATATGATATGGGGAGTGGCAGCACGCCTGCTATATATTCGCAGTCCTTGATATATATGTAATGTTATTGTTGCACATAATTGAAAAACTATTATCAAGATAAGGACTGAATTGAGATAATATATCAAAACTCAGTTATTAGAGAGAAGAAAACTTAGTTGAATTTGCTCTATTCAAAAGCATTCTATCATTTACAGCTTTTTGAAAATGATATGATCTGCTTTGCTTAAAAAGTGAACTTTTAAAATCACTAAAAGTATTCATACAGCAGTTGCATGTCAATTTTCACTTTGAGTGCTAAGTATTGATAATTTTATATTTTCTTTTAAGTTGAAGAGTATATGAGTCCAACATACAGTATAAAGAATACTGGATTACTTGCTGTGAGGTCTGGATTCCAGCATTGGCTTTGAAGTAGTAAGTCCCAACTATGCCATCCACAAAGTGAAAATATTAGTCTATATAATCCCCAAGGGTCTTTTATGCTTTAAATTTGATATTTTTCTTTTCTATCAATTATTTGTTGATATCTACTCTCCACAAAGTTTTGTGATAAGACTCAATAGCACCAAATAGGTCCTAAGAATTATGAATACAGATTCTACCCTCAAGAATCAACTTAGGGAAGAAGATAAGAATATATATAAGTAATAAGAAAGTCTATACAAAGAAGACCAAAATTAAAATAGTAAATGAGATGTTCTAATGAGGAAGCAACTAGAGATGGCACAAAGAATGATCTTTGAAAAATACATACAGTTTTGTTAGACCAAGATAGAAGAAAGGGAAGATAAAAAGAATATTCCAGAAATTGTATGACTTTAAACTTTTGGTTCAAGATGATAGACTGAAAATACGTGTTTACTCAACCCCAAATGTTATTTATTGAAAGACAACAACGGTATTAGACAAAGGCTAAACTCATAATTCTGGAAAATAAGGAGAAAGGCCATTAGGTATTTTAAAAGTTTATTTAGAAGGTAGAAAGTGGATGGAATATGATTGTGATGTCTGATCAGAGAAAAATATCATCCAAAATATATGTGGGGAAGTGTTATGGCAGGGATTAGAGCCATACTTCTCATAAAGAAGTTCAGTAGGAAGACTGCCTAAAGATTCTCTCCTTAACACATAGAGCATGTGGTTGCCTCATTTACCTCAATTGATATAACCCTTGGGAAAGTTATATTTACATATAAAAAAAGTTGATAATTTGTCTGTAAAACTAAAAGTGATTGTTAGAATATATTCCTCCAACAGTCATGTCAAAAGAGAATTACGACTCTAGATGATTTTAAAAGTGAAACATTTTGATAGACTATTTGCTGAAGGTTTTGATAGTAAATATAAATTTGAATGTATTTTAAAATCAAAAGGCAATTTATAGGAATAGGCAATAGGATATATAGATTTCAAATTATGAAAGAAAGAAGAAAATAAAAAGAATATCAATAATAAAAATATGCCATCAAGAGACCTTTCGAATTCAGTAAAATAAATATATAGAATAAAGCTATAATTTCTTTACTGGAGCTATATCTAAAACAAAGACACGAAAGCAGTTGAACAGAAGAGATTGTCAAAGATATTTATCAAGCTCAAAAAAATTGAAGAAGGTGAATTTTAATATCATGCAAAATAAAACATATGGCAAAAAGTCTTAAATGGGAAAATAAGCTTAGAATATAAAAATATAGAGAGATCAAAATAACAAATTAAATAGCATCGGTGATTGTCATTAGCCTATTTCCCATTAATGAACACATTCTCAAAGTGAGCTTGAGATGTAAGCCTTGTTTAGTTTTAGTTTTCCATTGATCTTCACAGTATAGGTCACTAGGGTAAGTATATTTTTGTTGTTTAAATACACATTTTTGAAAATAGAAAATAGAGGATGGCCTCTAAATGCAAACAAATAACTTCATCCTGTGCTCATCAGAAGACCCATTGATCTGTTCCAGTGTTGTCATGGGCTCTGAGTGAGGGTATGTTCCAGTCACCAAATTGGAACATTCTTGAAAAATTTTCAAACACTATTGACTCTCTTTAGTTTTTATGCTAAACACTAAGTGTAGATTCAGAACCCGTATATAGGATACCACACTACCATGTGTGTTTATGTGCATACCAAAGCACACATTCTTCTCAAATACCCTGAAATAGTTTTTTAAAAAGATCATAAAAATGATCACAAACATAAACTGCCTAACTTCTAGTAGCATAGGTCACTTTAGCTACATTTTCTGATCATGATGCAAAAAATGCTTACTAAATTAACAAAATTAATTAACTTATAATAGGAGAAAAAACACCACCTTGACCGTGAACATATATATACATCTGGGTTTAAATAATGCCCTTCTAAGAAACGTTTAGGTAAGGAGAAAATTAAAGTAGGCATTGGAGACTGGTAAAAATGAATTATAGTGTACTACATTTGAAAATCTATGAAAGATGTTAGAGCAAATTGTCTTACTTCAATGCATTTATTAGGTAATAGATATGATAGATACAATATAAATAAAATAAGCTTCAAATCTCTGAAGACCAAAATGAGCCAGCAAGTGAAAACGTGGTGACAAGAACTTTCTGGGCAGAAGGAATGACTCGTGCAGAAGTCTAAGGGTAGCTGGTGATTAAAAGTGTTCTTGTTATATTCTAAGCATGGCGGGGGGGAAAACTGTGTGTCTGTGGCATAGAAGTTAGGGAGGAAGGAAAGTGGTAAAACAAGGGCTTGGGGCAGGAGGTTTGGGGCCAATCATTTAAAGGATCTTTTATTAACAGACTAAGATATGGAAAACATTGAAGAGTTTTAAGCCCAAACTGTTGTAATATGATTTACTGCTATGTAAAGATTAGGTAATGTCATGCGAGAAGAACAATTAGGAGGTAGTTAAGAAGGGAACTGATGAGAACTTGGAGTAACGTGCTAACACTGAAATAGAAGTGGATGGATCCAAGGTGCATTTTGGAGGTAGACTCAAGAGCAATTTATGATGGAGTAAAGGAAGGGTAAGGGGTGAGAGAAGGAAAAATCAAGTGTGACTGAGATGGGGAGGATTTTTGGAATGACAGAACTTTTTGGTCCTCATATGTTTATAACACTAATAGATACAGAAATCGTGATGTTAAGTAGACTTTGAAAATATGAATCTAGAGTAGTGGAGATGTATTGGTGGGAAATATAAAGTCATAGGAGATATCTAATGCATGTTGATAAATGGATTTGTGGATACCTTTCTTCATGATGAACACAAATCAGGGAATGTACCTTATAACTACTAGAAAAACAGCTTGAAGAGCATAGTCCGTTGCTATTTGGTCTGTTATGGTAACTGGTTTCTCAATGGTTTTGACATTCAGGACTCACCCACTCTGGGATTCTGAGAGAGTCACACTTACCAGAAGCCATGGCTGCAGAGGAAATGATGTGCTGCTCTAACATTATCTGGGTAAATTCTTAACAATGTCTGAGGTACAGCTGTGACAAAAGCTGAATTGGAGAACCAAGCAAAACTTGTTTCAATTTCCCTTTCCCTGCATTGAAAACGGGCGAGTTGTGTCCTATTCTGGTCCCACATAGTTGCTTTTAAGAAATTGAGAGAGGAGGATGGTCAAAACAGACCAGCTGTTTGGGCAGAAAACCTTCTTAGATGTGTTTATATTCTGCTAACTTCATGTGCTCATGACTTCTAAGGCATTAGTAGTAAAACACGCCCTCAATGATATCCCAGGCATTGGCCACTCAGATTAGTAACTTGTCTTCACTTGGGGAGAAACCAACAGAGAGTATGAGCAGAGGTCTGGGGACAAAGGGAGGTCTGATGAAATCTCTTCTCTCACAGGTAGAATCTTTTAGAAAGGTATTTTTGTGGTTCCATATTAAAAGAGCAGGAGGAGAATCAAAGATATTAAAACACAACCAATTTCAAATAAAATGCTAGGAAATACTTTTTAAAGCAATGTATAATTAACCTGTCAAATTCTTTACCTCACACATTATTCAGGCAAACAACTCAGAAATAGTCTACCGACAACGGAGTGTAAACTACCTTGATGAGAGGACTGCTTGCAGCTGTACTTTTAATGTTCTACCTACATTATGTGTTTTTTGTTGTGACAAATCCTCAGTATATAAGAAATATGAATAGCATTTGTAGTTACATTAGCGTAGCTGAAATTACAAGGATTATCAATCCCTATTCTTTATGACATATATTTGTTATCATCTTTTATGAAGATAAAACTAACCTTCCTGAAAAAAGATGTGCTAAAGATAATTCTGTAGAACAAGTTTGTGGTGGGAAGCAGTGCGGAAGCTGAGCAACAGAAAATATTTTTCTGACCAACAAGACTGTCTCTTTATGTCTGTAATTCTCATTTTTGAGAATCTTAGTAGATACTTTAAAATAAAATCCAAACTACAAGTCAACAGACATAAATTTTTTTAGGGCAAAAAAGCAAGTATTGAACAGAATCTTATATACATTCACACAAATAATTCTGTTAACACAGTGCACACATCTCTTTGTGATCTGACTACTGCACTATTGCATTTTGATCTCCTTTCATATTTCCTTACATATCTTATGTTCCGGATGAAGTATATTACTCACAGACCTTCCTGATCTGGCCACTCTGTGCTCAATATGCCTTGAATATGCCCCCTAAGAATATCTTGCAGAGGCCTAGAATACCATCTTTAACCCCCTTACCATCCACTTACTCCATTATATTTGGCTACATGCTACTCATTCATAAAGATTCTGATGCTGATGTCATCTCCTAGCAGAAGCCTCCCTCGACCTCTCCAGTGTGAACTAAAAGCTCTCTTGTATGCTTCCTTAGCACACTGTACTTCTACCAGTTACCCTAAGCATCACAGTATAGAGCTACCTTCAGGTCACTCATCTCTTTCCATTACTCATCTACTTTGCATAGGGAACATGTATTCTAGAGTTTGACATTTCTAGAACCTGGCACAATGTTGTTCATGTGGTAGGCACTCAGAAATATTATTGAATGAATGAATGAATGAATGAACTGAGAGAATGAACAAGCCATGTTTTTCTTTTTCAAAATTATCTTCAAAAGCCATTTTTTCTAACCTGTTCATCTTAGAAAAATGTTACGTAGAAATTGTGTTATAACAGGAGAGAATTAGGGTAAAGGACTTAAGAATAATATCTATATTTACATATAATAAAAATGAGTATAAACTCTTCATATATTCAAATATTTTTAGAAATACTTACATTTTTATAATACTATTTAGATAAATTTTAAGTAGATAAAAATCTTAGAGTTTATTGTCTACTTGAATGTGAATTTTCTTTCTTCGTATTATTTGGTTTTTGAATCATATCAGGAAAAAATCAAAACATGCATTGAAAAATGTCCATTATTATCACCTAGATAGAAGTCCTTTCACAGAACAGATGCAGTTATCAAAGAGAATTGTAGTTATTGTTTTATGCCAATTATCATTCCACTTATGAAGCAACTCCTTTCGCTGTTTATTTTATTGTCCTGATGGTTCATTTTTCCTCTCCGGCTTCCAGAACAAGACACATAATTATTACTCTAATGGCTTTTCTCTCTTTCTACATGCACACACACACACACCCTGCACACACAGAGAAAGAATTTCTGTAAAAATTGTATATTCTGTTTACATTTGTTTGTTTCATTCTGTCCATATTCTCTTCTCCATGCACCACAACTTGCCTATTTCCTACATGTGTATAATATAGGTGTAAAAATACCTGTTGCTAGTCCCATTTCTGCCCGTGACTGGCCAGCTTGCTCAAGGTTAGCCCTTGAACCTTCTGAATCTCAATATTTCCATCTGTAAAATAGAGATAATAATAACCACACTATCCATTGCCATATGAGGACCCAATTACATAAATTATATTTTTGCTACATTTCATAAAGGTACTACTTTTAACAACATTGAAACACCAATGGTTACTGCCTTTTGATGTGTCTTCAACAACTGCATTTTATTAGCTGGAAAAGACAGAATATTAGCAAAAGTCAGCTTCTCTTCTTGCTACTAGGTACTTTGAGGCAAAGAGGAACTGTCAGGAATATACAGTTAAGTCTCTCCTCTTTTATTAATTCCTTTCTACTTCTCTTAAATATGAGGAAAAATTTTATTTCTTTTCCCAAGCAAATCTGCATCAAGTTCAAGACACAGAATCTGAGGATATCTACTTGCTTTCCTTTCCTCACTTAGAATAAGAGTGTTCCAGAAAAACGGTAGCTGCATTTCCAAATGATTATGATTATTTCATATTCTCTATTATTCCTTGCTTACAGAAATACACATGTATTAATAAAAATTAATTAAAATAGTTTTTTACTTTAGTCAATGAAAAGATACCAAACCTAGGAAGGAATGTTAGCTGCGTTAAAGCTTCCATTTTGTTCTTTAGCTGATTACTGGATAATTCAAGATGACTTTTCAGCTTTTGTTTTTGTTTGGGGATACGGTGAGCACATTAGGAAAAAGGTTGGAAATTATGTGAATAGATGTTTTGGCAAAGATGAAATGTTTAATGGCATACTTATCTAGACAATTATAATAATTCTCCAATCTACTTTTTATGTGTAGAGATAATCTCAGAAAAGTCTGCCTGAAATAAGCATTCCTAAGTTGTTCTTGTATGTGTTGTTTTACTTTATTTTTTTCTATGTCTTTCTACCTGTTAAAAATCAAAATGCTTCCACACAGCCAAGGAAATAATCAACAGTGAAAATAGACAACCTTCAGAATGGGAGCAAATACTCACAAACTGTATGTCCCATAAAGGACTAATAATCAGAATATACAAAGAACTCAAATCAGCAAAAATAAAATTAAAAAAACCCAATCAAAAGTGGGCAAAAGACATGAATAGAAGCTTTTCAAAAGATAATAGACAAATGGCCAATAAACATATGAAAAAATGCTAACATCACTAATAATCAGGGAAATGCAAATTAAAACCAAAATGAGATATCACCTTATCCCAGCTGGAATGGCTTTTATTAAAAAGTGCAAAAATAATAGATGCTGGTGTGGATGCAGAGTCAAAGGAACACTTCTACACTGTTAGTGGGACTGCAAATATGTACAACCTCTGTGGAAACAGTATGGAGAGTCCTCAAAGCACTAAACATAGACCTGGCATTTGATCCAGCAATCCCACTATTGGGTATCTACTCAAAGGAAAAGACGACTTTTCATCAAAAAGACACTTGCACTCGAATGTTTATTGCAGCACAATTCACAATTGCAAAGATGTGGAATCAACCCAAGTGCCCATCAATTCATGAGTAGATTGACAAAATGTGGTATATGTATGCCATGAAGAAGGGTGGCTTCATGCCTCTTGCAACAATTTGGATGGAACTGGAGATCATTATCCTAAGTGAAGTACCTTAAGAAAGAAAAAATTAACATCACATGTACTCATTATTAAATTGGAACCAACCATTGAGCACACATGTGCATAGTGGGAAGTAAAACTTAATGGAAATCAAGCAGGGATAAGGCGGGAGTGGAGGATGGGCAAAAGCTTACCTAACAGATACAATGAACACTATCTGGGTGATGGGCACCACTTACAACCATGACTCAAGCATTGTGAAAATGACCCATGTAACCAAAAATATTTGTACCCCCATAATACTTTTAAATAAAAAAAATCATGGTGGTTTAACTCATTTTTACTTTTGATGTCAGACTCATTCTGAAGCTATTTACAGAATCTAGTGTTAAGCACAGAAAAGGTCATTTGAGTCCTTTCCCCCTCATATTGAAATAAAAATAAATATCTGAACTTATCAGCAACAACAAAAACAAAAAAGAAAATACTTATGATAGCAACCAAAACCTAGTGTTTAATGTCCATAATACTTACTAAAGGAAGCATTTACTTCTAGCCTATAAAACTGGGGTGAGCACCAAGTATTCCTAAGTCCACTAGAGTTCATGGGGCTCAAGTGGGAACTTTCCATTTCTGAGCTTCCTGAACCTCCAGTTTCTTGGGAAACCTTTCAAAAGTGATTCTGAAGTTGATTAAACCAGGCTTTGAGGAATCTATACCTAAAGTTTGGATTCATCTTCTCCAAATAACCATTGTTTGGCTTTTTTTCTCTACAGATGCCTGATGCTAGCCAACGAATTCGGGTTTAAGCTATGTTCTCAACACATGGAGTCAGAATACTTGAGTGACATTAGTTCTGTTCACTATTTTATATCAATTGTGTCAGGAGAATTTCTAACCAGTAGTTTTCCAGTCACACAAATAGTAGCATACAGATCAATAAGCATCATGCAATTTGAATATTGAATTCACCCTTTGAAGTGGCCTTAGAAAGTTAGCTCATTGATGTGGGAAAGCTTTAATTGAAGTTGCCATTAAATGAACACAAAATCCAAATGTCAAAAGCTCCTTTGCAATTGGGAGAGCAATGAAGTTAAAATATCCATGGTCATCAAAGTGCTGAGTTCAGGAAATTCCAGGAAATCACAGGAGTCCTTTGAAAAGCCAAGAGCAGTTGGGTCAACATTAGCATACACTGTGTGAATAAAGGGCTACTTTTATTCACTGTTATGTTCCATTTTTTTTAAATGTAAAGATATATTTCAATTAAAGTGCCAAGATGATAATGCCTAAGAACATTTGAATGGCTCCGCTAATATGCAAGATTAAAATCAGTTAACAGAGCTAAGTAGGCAGTTTAAGAGTCTAGATTTGAGTCTAGGATGTCAGGGGTGAGGCTATCAACTACATACATAAATCATGAACTTCTGTGTCTGCAGGTTTCATAGCACTGTAGAGCTTAACTCTGTGATAAAAAATGAGCAAAGGAGTAATGGTATAATTTAAATTGCTGAGGAGTATAATTTTGCATTCAGGTGGTTAGACTGGAGTTGTGAAAATGGCGGAGGGGGAAAAATTGGGTGATAAAATTTTGACTTGAACTTTTAAAATTGATTGTCACTCTGAAGACACATAAATTGCTTTTTATTACAATCACTTTTCACAGAGTGGAAATGCAATACTTATTAGTGAAATTATTTACAATGATAACAATCACAACTAATACTGCTAATGTTTGTTGGATGTTATGACGTCTGAGGCTTTATTGAATATTTCTTATATACTGACCCATTTAATCCTTGCAAAAGTATACAAAGCAAATTTATTACTGTTCATGTTTTAGAAATGAAGAAAAATGGTGAATTAAAGGTATAAAGCTATAAGTTAATGGAGATCTATATAATTCTAAGGTTTATTCTCTTAATCATTATTCTCTAAGATCCTCCTCTGAAAGTTAAAGCAGTTTTGTTTATTTATTTATTTTATATTCACTACTTTAAGCTCCTAACTTCACATATGGACAACTGAGTACTTTTTGTTTTCTATTAACAGCTTAAATTTTGACAATACTATCTTCACTTAATCCTTATAGTTGTTAGATGCAACTGATGCAACTGGGTAACTTTTTTTTTTTTTATTGGGGGAAAACTACAAAACATTTACAGTACAATGTTTACAGTCATGGTGCTCAAAGGGTGGGGACGAACACAACTGGGTAACTTTTTTATTTCACCATGTTAATTAGTATAATTTCTGTTTGGTGACCATTTAGTTAAGGACAACTTCACCTTGACTTTTATGAATCTAGTAAGTTCAAGGAGGATACTCAATCTGTCTCTATATACTGCTTGTTTCACGTACAGCAAGAAAGAGGGGGAAAAAGGTGAAAATTTATCCTGAACAATAAAGCAGCACAAACGCGTGCTGTGTATGTTTAGTAAACAAAGCAGAGACAAAATAACATTCAAGTGAGAGCTAATTGAACTACACTCAGCACAAAAGAAAGTGTTGCTAATTTTCCTAGTGAAAAAGTTGCTGTGTATGATACTGTATACTGGTCAGGATAGTAAGCAGTAATTAATACGTGGGGGCTCTGCATTCATTGCATTTGGAACACAACAGCAAAGCCTGGACATATTACCAGCACTTAAAGTAAAGCAGCAATGCTTGGGAGAGTATTTACCTTCAGATGTGGCTACAGTTTGTGCTCAACACTAATTGGTAATATTTGTCATTTCACAGTTTATTGATTAGTTGGTCTTTGTTGCTTATTAAGATATGAGTTGTCAAGTATTTGCCAATACACTCAGTTGTTGAAATTTAAAAAGAAATTCCCTCAGAAAACTGCAGAAAATGCAGCTCACAATTACAAAGCTGGGTCTCATTATCTGAAAAGTGGGTCTGTGCTTTCCATTGACTTTACTTTCTTATGTTGTATTGTTCTTGTTAGGAATTTTGTATGCAATGCCTTGCAACCATGTGTGAATTCGATGACTGATTTAACCTGCTATTTTTCAGTCCTAGTATTTCTTCATGTTTCAATCTAGCTATTTCTAGTGACACTATCTCAGTGCTGTTTCCTTCCTTATTAAGAGAGTTCGTTATGTATATGGCACTGGATGCCATGTGCTCTAGTGCTTTGATTTTTTTTTAATTGGACTTGGTAGTCCCAAATTCTTCAAGCAATTTTGTCACCACCACTTATTTCTTTAACTGCATCACCAAATTAAAAAGCTATTAGTTTACCTGTGTACCAGGAATCCTTCTATCCACAATGTATTCTGAATTAATAATCACATAGTAATCAGACTATCCATACCCTTAACAGTTCTTGCCTCGCCACTATATCTAAAAGATGGGTTCCAAGATGCAAACTATACTTAGATTTCAATAGTTTCCTTTCCATAAAGAATCATCAGGGTTGATCTTGGTATATCATATATCTCTGTTTTCTTCAGTCAACACAAGAAGTCCAAGTCTTCTAGGGCATTCAATATCACGTAATGTTTGTTCCTTAAGGAGTTAACAATTATTAAAACAATTATGAAAGTGATAATTTCTCTCAAGAAATTAGAATATCTGGCAAGGAGATAGGATGCTCTTTTAAATAGAGTTGATAGGATACCTCTCTGAGCTGGTGACTTTGAGCAGAGAGCTAAATGATGAAGAACTAGCTGTATAAACCTCAGAGGAAAGATGTTGCAGGGGCACAAGGGCCAAGCTGGGTGTGTTTTAGGAAGAGCATGAACATCCCTGGAAGAGTCATTGAAGACAAAAATGATAGGCGAGAGATCAGACCATGGATCATGACGGGTGTTTTGGAGTTTGGCAAAGAGTTTAGATTTTGATTCTAAGAATGACAGGAAGCTACTAGATGGTTTAAAGAGAAACATAATCTGATTTACATTTAAAAATCATCTGGCCTTTGTGTAGAGAATAAATGATAAGGAAACACCACAGGGAACTGGTAAGGGACCATCTCATGACAGTCCAATGAGAGAAGACAGTTTTGTTCTAAAGTGGTAAAGATTAAGTGGCAGAATGCTAAGTCTTTACAACATGAACAACATTGTAGGTGAAGAGGAAATGAAAGAGGGCGTACATGGAGTCTGGGAGGTGGATGTGCTCCTGACTAAGATCACAGACATAAGCAGCCACATGAGCACCCACAGGAGAACGAGGTCTCCCCTGCACTTTGATAATCAGGAGCCAGGACAGGTGTCAACGTGAAAGGGCACAGTAGACACTCCTGGATCTACACTCAGAGTGGATTTCATGTGAATTATAATAGTTAAGACCAAAATAAATTCTTCATTTACACCTCCTTAAGGGACTCTATGTTTTAATGATGAACTATACAGTCTGATATTAAAGACCAGTGGATTACTTTTTTAGTGCATTTTTCAGAGATTGTTGAAATTCCCAACAATAGAGGAGCGGGAGATGGTCACTAATATTTTCGTCATGACATAAATGATACGTGTTTCTTTATGAGATTTGTCAGGCCTTAAGAAGCTTGATTGAAATAAGTGAACTCATCAAGTTCTATTCCAACTTGGATGGAAATAAAATGGTTCTTAGCTAAGTTCCCTACACCTGGCCTCTGGGTTAATGCCTGCCATCAAATAGAAGTCAGATGACACAGCGAGTTAGTCACCAATTAAGCCCAGTTGTCAGGCTCCTGACAAGGAACAGGTGCTTTGGAATTAAAATGCACAGCTTTGACTTACCTGATTTTCCAGCATTGCAGAAATGGAAGAAAAGATGGCAGAGAGGGTAATAAACTAGGAATCAAAACTCTTTCTCCATTAGTGAGATATAAGCATAAAAAATCAGAAAAGAGTAAACATAGCTAGCTGCAGAACCCCAAGTTTTTAGGGAATGTTTCAGGAGAAATACTTTGTCAAAAGGCAATAATTTAAGGACCAGATAAAAGAAATGTGAATTAATTCCATTATGTTGGATTCTCAAGTTTATTTTTAGTCAAGATGGTGTCCAAGAAATCTAGAAAGATTAAGATATATGTAGAGTTGTCATCATTAAACACACATCCAGAATCAGATGTCCTTGTTGGCCTGGTAGGTTGATAGCAGTTTTCAGTGTTGGATTTAAAGAGTGGGTGCTACCAGATCACTATCTCTAGGAAGATAAGAAGACAGATTTCATTTCTTATGTGTTAAAACTTATTATTATTATTATTTTAGTTTTAAAGTACTTCTTTCAGCATCTCCAGAAAATTTGCTACCTCTCAAGGAAGTTGGTGTAAAAATAGTTAGGAATCAAGACTGTCGGGAGATGTGGCATGGTTGATAGCATTTTTGGAAGGAATTTATAAGAATAAGAGAAACGACTTCTAAAAGTCTTAGACCAGAGTGAGAAAACAATTTGGAGACTCATTGCTACTTGTTTGTGACATAATTTTAGACACACAGGCCGCTGGTGTAATGCAGAGTTTGGGTAGGGTTTTCACTGAGCCGACATTCTGAATTTTCCTGAAATAACTAGAAAATTCTTCTGAATTTAGTTTGCTAATTCTTGCAAACATTGATACCAGTTTGGAGGGTCTAGAGGGCAGAATGATATGAGGGTAATGAAAGAGACAAAGAACCTCAGAATTTACAATAGTTATGACAATTTTACAGAGAGCTTTGATATCCTACTTATTAAACTAGTGCTAACTTGGGCTATCCTAGATATTTTTAAGAACCATCTGTGGAGAGAATTACATCTTAAGTATGGATTAAGATGACTGTCTTACTTATGTTTCCTTGTCAATGTCAGGTTGGACATAATATTGTGTGGCAAATCTTGGTTACTATAATCAGTATCCATGGTTTCTCAGTGATGAACAAAGGGAATATACATGCTACTGGTCTTGCTGTCAGTCAATGGACAACTTTCTAGTTGCATTGAGAGTCATCTGGAAAGGCTAAGAGGATGACAGGCTGTGGTTACCCTACAAAATTGACAGCAGCCCTGGCTTATGCAACCAAAGCCCTTAACTGATGTTCCTTTTTGCCAGTGGCAGATTGGCAAAGAGCCTACTGGGTCAACTTGGAGGTGCAGAGAGTAGGGAATAGGGAGAAGTAGGTCGTTCAGGTAGGGGCATAAACCTTCTGAGGTGTGGGTGAGAAGCTATGCCTTGTGAATAGCAGATCTTATTACATATTAATGAGATATTGTATAAAACAGTGGTTCTTAACCTGTGGCAATTTTGCTGTCCCCCTACCTCCACCAAGAGGACATTTGGCAACGCCTGGAGACACTTTTCATTGTCATAAATTGGATGTGGATGCTACTGTCATCTGATAGGTAGAGGCCAAGGATGCTGTTAAATATCTTACAATGCACAGAGCAGGCCTCCCCCCATGTCCAATAGTGCTGAGGATGAGAAACTGGTTATAAATATTACAATGTTCTATAACTTGGCTATGAAAGTAGCCCAAAATGTATTGCCCAAATCATTTTTCAATAATAAAAGGTATGAGGATAAAACAATGGGAGGGAACCTATTCTAGAGTTCTTGGATATATCTTTAATTTGCCCCAAATGAGAAGAGTATTTCCATCTACCAATGCAGGCAGCACAAAGCACCACCTCTCTCTCTACACACATACACACACACGCACACAGGTGCACACAGACTTAGAGGAAATGAAGGCTATATAATGCCTAGAAATTTTGGTTTGGAACTGTACAGTCTATATCTGTGCAAACTCCTTGTGGCTGTGGATCAATTATCTCATTATTCCATCCATATCTCTCTGTTAAACATTTGACAAAATAACAAATAACTCCTTTCTCTATGGTTGGTCTAATTTTTAGTTATTTCATATAAGCCACAAATCAGATATTTAGGACAACAGAAAGCTAGCAACCAGTGGATCATCTTTTGTCTAGACATCATTACTCTCTTTCTTAGAGCCTAACATTGACAGTGAAGGCAGCTAGTCATTACTCCATTACATCATTTTAGGCAGTTTCAAAGGCAGATGTCATATTACTTTAATGATAACAGTAAACCAAATCACAAATTTGGACAAAAAATTCTCATAAAAACTTCGTAAGCTCAACTTGTTCTACTTGATTCAATAATATATTAATCTTTCTGATAAAGATATGCACAGATATTTTGGGAGCTTACTTGAGAACCAGAGCTAAATTTTATAATTTGATGTTTTTATTCTTTTCCCAAAATATGGGAAAAAAATCATTATATGGTGTGAGTTAAGGAACCATTGTTCTTCAAAGATTTGAGCCAAGGGTTTTATGGACCATGCACCTAGAATAAAAAAATCTATATTTTGAATTTGGCTTTTGTAGTGAACGATTTTTTGTGTGTTTTTGTTGGCTGCTTAAATCCATTCATAGCAATGGAGTGGTTTTGCAATATGTCTGTGGTGGGTACTTTCAATTACCTGGAATAAGAAAGGCATTGGATATCCCATATCTTCTCCAAGACACTAAGAATATTTATCAGAACTTTAATAAATAGGTTAGAAATATTTCATCAGGAAAAAAATCTCTTAAGATGTTTTTTAAACCATGTATACAGAGTGTCTAGAAATAGTGTCAACTGATTTCTCTGCCCATATTTTGATGCTTGGGTGAAAGCTCTGGATGGGGCTACACTTCCATTTTGAGCTAGGACAGAGGGGCACAAGAGTGAGGTGTGGCTCCATATGGAACTAAACTGAAGGAAAGCACTAAGAAACTCATTGGTTGGTGTATGCTTTTGGTCTGAGAAATAACACCAATGACCTCAGGTGTGGTGTAAGGAGCTTTACATTATTGTAAGTTAGCAGACTACTGAAAGAGGACTGCATAACTAAAAACTGATAAGTAAAAGACTGCCAAATGATAAAGTTCAGCTGGAAACTGAGACTGGGACCGTCACTATTAGAAGAATGCATGGTATGAATTTTCTATCTCCTGGTGAAAGGAAGGGTGAAAGTAAACCTATTGTGCTACATTCTGAGCCAAAGAGGAGGTTTTCCCTAAATCCTGGTGAGAAATGAGTGGCAGTGAGGGTAAGGAAGATAGAGGGACTCTCAGACCAACTTTGAACTATTAACAACAAGGTCTATCAAATTTTAAAATCTACCTTGCTCATTACTTATTAAGGAGCAGGTGAAAGGAACTGAGCAGAGACATACAGCCAATCCCAATCTTCTTTACTTGGGGAGATTATGTATGGATTATAGTGTGAAGTCTGGGCCTGAAACCAAGGTGAAAGTCTTAGAATGATGACGGTGGGGTGGGGTAGGGGTAAGGGACTTGATTTGAAATATATGAAGGTAATAAACTTATTGTTTTGTGAAATATTAGTTCGAAGATTTGAAAGATTTGGGGTGTTCAGAGATGAGACTCAGTTTCTTGCTGTCTTATAATTAGATATAGACCAAGGAATTAAATACATTTTGGTGGTAGAGATGATACACTTAGTTTTAGTCATGTTGAATTTGATGATCTTGAAGTACATCCAAATAGAGATGTCTGGAAGACAGTTGAAAATACACATCTAAATGTCAAGAGAAAGATCTGGGCTCCGGATGTGCTCCAGACGAGGACTGAAGCCTTGAGTATGAATGCTTTCCTAGATGGGTGCAGGAAGAGGGGTGAACATAAAGCAAGGACATGAGCAACACTGGCTGTCAAGCTTGAGCAAAAGAGGGGAATCTGAAAACGAATTTATGAAGGACAATCAGAGACACAAAAATAAGAAAAGGAGACTCCAGTGGCATAAATGTTCAGGGAAGTAAGTAGTTCACAAAACAAGGAGTAGCTTACTAGTGTTGTATTCCACTTAAATCTCAAGTAAGGTCAAGACTAAATGTCCATATGATTTGGCAAAATTAATGCTCACTTTGATGAGAGAACATTAAGGAGAATGCTGGAGGTAGAGACCACATTACTGAATGTAAAGTGAATAAGAGAGGCCAACGTGCACATGCAACTTCTAAGAGGCTGCAAAGGGCGCACAAGAGATAGGGAGCCATTGGAGAGGAGGATGGAGTCAAGGCAGAGGGATTTAGTTTGGGAGATAACTGAATGTGCTAAATATTTATAGGGAAGAACTATCACATGGTGCGCTGAAGACAGAAAAGAGAATGGAATCTTTAGTGAGAAATTGGAGAAAGCGTGGAAGTGGAGTGAATTGAGTTGCTATATTTAGAAAAAGCAAAACAAAAACTAGGATGCCCAGATAAATTTAAATTTCAGATAAACAATGAATACTTTTTTAGTATGAGTATATTCCAAATATTTCCAGGAATATGTATTTATTATCTTAAATTCAAATTTAACTAAGAATCCTATATTTTATTTAACAACCCTATACTGGTGAAAGATTAAAAATGATAGAGAAATATTTTCCTTGGTGACAAGATGTGGTTTAAGCTTAGCTTTCAGAGTAGGAAGTTATTAGGGCTTCTCTTATAGTTTCTGTTTTTTTTTTTTTTTTTTTTTTTCTGTGACTTGAGAAATAGGCCACTGGCTAGGAGAGAGGCACAGTGGCAGTATCACAGATTTGGAGAAATGCAGATGGTTTTAAATAACTGCTGCAGAGAGCAAGAGAAGGAGTTGATTGGGAAAATGTAGAATTATTTCCAGGCACATCGAGAACTTCATTGACATCAGAGACCTCAAATTGATAAAGGTACCAATCCATGCAGGTTCGTGCCACTAATCTCTTGAAGTGGTTCAATTGGCAAATGGAGTTGCCAATACTGAGAAGAGGGTGATGGATGTGCTGGACCATGTATTCTAAGCTAGACAGAGAGGTTGGTTAGAGAGTAGAGAGAGGAAGGAGAGCAGCCATGGAAATGAACACGGCAGGAAGATGAAAAGCAAGCTAATCAAGAATACCTGAATGAATGCATTAAAAGGAAGCTGTCATATGAGATTGGGATGCTTGAATTTGATATCTCCAAGACAAAGACATTCTGAGTAATGATAAATGTCAGTTTGGAGTCATGAGAATGGAAACTGAAGAGGAGGGGAGGTGAAACTTAGTGGAGAGGAAAAGGTAAAAATCGAAAAGGCATTAGGGAATAAAAAATAAGGAGTACGCAAAAAGAGCCTTTTAGTCCTAGGGCACTATGGTGTGGGTGAATGGACAGTATATTCATTAGGGCACTGCCACCTGTCATAACAGAAAAGCATCCATAATCCAGTGGCTTACAATAAGAATTATTTATTTTGCACTCATGTAAAAATCCTAGTTGTCAGCTTTCCTGACTGCTCTCCTCCAAGAAGTGATTTAGAGACCTAGGTTCCTTCCAGCTCTGGCTCTGCTACCATCTCATCAGGTGGTTCTCAAGGCTTCCTCGGGGTGGTCTCCAATGAAGCCAGCAGAAAAAGGAAAGATCTCTTGGAAGATTGCACATAAGAAGTTTTTTATGGTCCAGAATTAGGAGCAGCACTCAACACCTTTCCTTACATTGCATTGGCCAGATTGCAGTCCCACGATCATATCTAACTGCAAAGGTTGCTAGGCTGTGCACTCTGTGTGGCCAAGAGGAAAAAGAAAGCAGCTTTTGATGAACAAGTATAATAACTTTGCCACACACAGCCCACTTGTGGGTACTTGAGGGCTAGTGGAGTCTTTAAGGAGAAAACATTTTTGTGTAAGGCAAGACATTAAATAAAATATTCAGTGAAACTAGACATCTGACTGTAAAGGTCAGGGAAGGAGAAGAATACTGTAGGTGAGGTTAGAGAAAGGAAACAGACTATTATTGGACAAGAATATAGACCAGCATAGATATTTGGAGATATTTACATGCTATTTGGTGATCAGAGGATTCTGGATGTGAAGTCACATTCACTAACAAAGTTTTCAAAGGAATTAGTTGATGTTCCCATTACTCAGGTATTGTTTCTAGAACCAGAGTACTCTGGGTATAGGAATTTTTGGCCAATAGGCTGGTATTCTGATCCTCAAGGTACTGTGGCACCGGATCCAGAGTTTAAAGACCGGGTTCTGTGCTTCTGAAATACTTTACACATGCTCCACCATATATTCCATTATTTTAACTTTTTTGTAATGTATTCTGTTGTACTCTATTATATAAATACAGTTTTATGTGGTGGGTTACTGTGCTGTTCTCTTTTCCAAAAGTATATATCTTTTAAAAACCTCATATTATGTAGGTATATCATTTATAGTTGATTAAATGTAATATTTGTGGCTATTTCTATAAAAATGGGCATCAGGCCCTCTCAGGGTTAGAAATGTAACCTCCTATTATAGTTTTGTTCCAGTGGGAAAATAAGATGTGAGTACCATTATTTCAAATTACAATCCCTTTTCCAGGAATTTAATCTGCAATAAATTTGTAGACTATCTTTAGAGGATAATATGTTAATAAAATACTATTATAAAGAAGGCGAAAATTTAGCTCAATGTAAGACAAATTATTATTAGTACTTGTGCTAGAAGTTCTTAGCTGAATGAGAGAAGTTCTCAAGAGTTTTTTTTTTCCCAAAGAGGAGAGGCTTCAAAGACTTAGGTACTGTATCTAGTATATTTTGAAATTAAATAACACCAGAATATTTTTTAGAAATTAAAAAATTCATACAATCATTTATTAATCCATTTGTTTTCTCATCAGTCATTGAGCCATACTATATCTGCAGTGATGTCCATATATGAGGCTCTTTAAGATTTTTATAATCTAGGAATGGAGAACAAAGAACTGGAGAACAATAGCAAAGCTTTAATAAAGAACCAATTGAAAACAAAAAAGATATTTACTCATGTCCCACATATCTATCCCCTAAATTTTGGGTGAATAATAACTAAAAATTCATTCTCTAAAATATATATTTTCCTGCTCCTCATTCATTTTCTCTTCCCAATCTCTTCTCAAATTTATGTATTTTAATTTTACCAACTAAGATGCAGTTTGACTTTAGTAGATTTCTGGCTGGATTTGGATCCTTCCGTCTTTGCAGTAGCTGATGTCCATGATCTATATATTATCTTCTCCATATATTATGATCCCATAAATACTTATTTAAAGAACAAAACCAAGTGAGAGGGAAAAGCCATGCTTATGTTTCCAATAAAACCTACAGTTTAAATAGCACTACAGATATATTTTTAAATGTCATTTTAAAAGGACTAATAGAATAGAAGCTGTAGGAGAAAAGATTATATACAGCGAAAGGGTATTTAAATATTGAATTACTCAGACATTAAAAGAATAAAATGAATACTGTTCTTGTAAGACACAGATAGGAAGAAAAGATCGATCTTTAAAAAAAATAGTACAAGCTGCAGCTGATCCTCTGTCTGCCTCTGTCCAATTGACTTTAAACCAGTGCAAATCAGAATAATTAGAAGAGGCTAAGAAGCTAAAGCCCCTCTTAGTTGGCTTGCAGTATACACAATATTGTCAGAGAACTACATAAACAGCTGAGGAAGCACATCTACTATGCTGGAAGGCCACGAGAACAGGAACCGTCTGGAAACAGTAAATCACTAAGCAGAGCTAAGGCAGCAAGAAGTGAACAAAAGGATGCAGAACAGGATGTCATTTGCACCAATACAGAAAGACCACTAATTTAAAACAACAGATATTTATAAATATAACAATTAAACTTAAATCTAGGATAGCCTAAGGAAAAGTTGGCATATCGTGAATTGAGTTAGTGAAAGAATTAGGCTTTGGTTTCATAAAGATTTTAAGGGGTCATTTTTATTTCCATAGCTGTACATACATATGGCAACAGATAGATTTTTTTTTAAAAGATAGAATTTTTTAAAAATTATTTTAAGCAAGGCTTCTAAAATTTTCATACAAGTGCTATTAATATAAATGAGAAATAATACAAGCCTCCTATGAGAAGAATAAAGTCTTAAGCAGCTCACTGTTAGAAATTTCTTTGAAAGCATGTGCTTCATCTTTTAAATTCATGTGAAGCATTGAATAAACTTTTAGTCTCTTTTAAATAATGTGTAAAATCGCTAAATTGTAGCTGGTAGCATACTTTTTGGGAAGAGCACCGAAGTCCAAGAAGATGTAGGTTTTATTCTTGATTCTGCTCTTAACAAAAAATTTGTTTTGATAAACTCACTTCAACTTTTCCTACAATTATCATAGTTTCGTCATCGGTAAAATTAAATAATAACTTATCTTTCCTCATATAACCTATAGCATGTGAGAAAGAGTTGCAAAAAGTATCAAATGAGACAAACATTATTAGAGGCAGAATTGCAGGACATACTGCTGATATGAAGTGTCTACATTTATCCCACAGGTATATACATATTGTATTTTGTAAATAAAATGAACTAATGTATAGTTATAAATTTGATGAGCTTGGCAAAATTATTAAAATTTACCATACCAAAAGGTTGACACTGAAAAATATTTATCATATTTGGAGTCAGATGTCCTCAGTTTGAATATAATGTAACCACTTATGAGGCACAGGCATTTAAGCCGAAGACTTAATCCTCTAACCTTGATTTCCTCCTTGGTAGAACTGAATCATAAACAATCTTCATTAAGTCGCCTTCATTGTACCCAACACATTGCAAGTGTTCAATATGAATTTTTTTTATTATAATTGAGCAATTTCAGATCACAGTAAAGGCATGTAATAAAAAAAAAACTACTTTTGGCTAAAATTTTACTTATTAACTTTTTCATTGCAGTAAAAAACACATAACACAAAATTTACCAACTCAACCATTTTTAAGTACACAGTATAGTGGTGTTAACCTATTCACATTATTGTGCAACAGATCTTCGAACTTTTTCATCTTGCAAAATCAATACTACTCAGGATCACCCAGAACCACCAATAGGCATAGACAAATTAAGCTCTAAGAAAATCCTGCTCTCTCTGGACAAAGATGCAAGACAAGGGTAGCCCAATACACAAAAGAAGCCCTCCTAACTCACCCTCCCACCCCCCAGTTTCAGCAGGGCCGAAAGGGCCAGCAATATGCTCCAGCTCACCTTTTCTCTCTTCCTCCTGCTCCCGGCAACAAGAAATCTACTTTCTGTTTCTAAGAGGTTGACTAGATACCTCATATAAATGGAATCATGTCGTATTTGTCTTTTTGTAGCACAATGTTCTCAAAGTTCATTTATATTGTGCCATATGACAGGATTTTCTTCTTTTTTAAGGCTAAATAATATTCCACTGTATGTATATACCACATTTTCTTTATCCAGTCATCTGTTAATAGACATTTAGATTGCTTTCACCTCTTAGCTGTTACGAATAGTGCTGCCACGAACATAGGCATGCAGATTTCTCTTTGAGATCCTGCACACACTCCTCTTCCTATAATTGACATCATACCATTTCCTTTTCTGGAGCCATACTGAACTGTAAATTTTGTGAGGGCATTGACTATAAGACAAACTTGATACATAACTGTCTATAATAAACACTGGGAAAAGGAATGAGTGGATAGTTGCCTGAGTTGCATGAGTCAATATTCTTCCAAAGCCTCTTCCACAGCAGTGAGCCCTGGGAGACTTTAGACCACTTACTTGGTGACCAAAAATGCTCAGATTTTATATTAAGTCTAGTTTAGAGGCTTTATCCCTCTTTTTTAATACCCTGTCAACGTTCTGGCTGTCAATTTACTCAATAGGTACAGTTGCATGATGTATCATGGCTCTCTCTCTCTCCCCCTGTGTCCTGAATGTTCTAAAAGGTCTGTGCTTGTTAACTCAGCAGATATTCTCCATTCTCTTCTCCTCGCTGATGTGGCCCAACTCCCATTACAAAGGTTGAAAAGGCTGCGTGCTCGCTTTCCCAGCCTACCTTGCAGCAACCGCTCTGGTAAATTATTCCATCTCAGCCAACAAGGCACAAAAGGTGGGAATTCTATGAAAGTTTTCATCCTTTATAAAAATACACACTGAGAGAGTCTCCTTGCCCTTCCTTTCATCTTTTGAATGTTGCCATATGAAGATGTGATTTTTGAAGTTGCTATCACATTTTGGCAAAGAATCAGAACAGGGCCTCTGACATTACTGAGTTGCTGAATTAACTAAAACAGTAACCACGTGACACCAGACTTCCTGCTATGTGAGATTTGTTGATGAACCTCTTTGCTTTAATTCTCACAAATAGGTAAAAATGTTGTAAATGATACAGTTTTATTACCTGACTGCTGGCATAGCATAGAGCTTAAAAATTGGTTCTCTATGATCTTGGGCAAGTTTCCTAATTTAGACGTACCTCAGTTTTCTCATCCATAAAATGTGAATAGTAATAATACATATCTCATAAGTTTGTTGTCAGGATTCAGTGAAACAACATACATAAAGCACTCACACACGAAGGGCTCATGAAACTGGAACTGGTGTCATTTTTATTCTTTGTGTTGTCTACACTCCCTTTCTCCTTATGTTAATTTTCTATTCCTGCTGTTTCTAATTCCTCTCCACCAATTCTCTCTTGAATCTACATCAATCAGTCTTTCATTCCCACTACTTTATGTCAAGGTCACCAATGACCTTCACATTGGTAAATCTAATGGTCAATTCTTGGTCCCATTTTATTTGACATATCAGCAGCATTAAACATTCAATCTCTCTTTTCTAAAATACTTTCTTCATTTGACTTCTAAGTCATTATGCTCATTTTTACCTCTTTTACCTTTTACCTCTCTGGCTATTTAATTTGTTTCTTTGGTTCCTCTTTATTGCTCCTGACAAACCCTGCCCCCAAGGCCATCCCAATACCAAAACCAGGCACAACAGCAACAAACAAACAAGGGGAGGGGGAAGACAAAAACCTCCACAAACCTGCACCTGTCATAGCCCTTCTCATTTTAATACGATGGAAACTCCACAGTCTAATTTTCCAGGTAAATATAACTGGAGTCAGCCTAGATTCCTCACTTCCTTTCACATTTTCTATCTAATCTGTCAGCACATCTAATTGGTTCTATCTTCAATCACTTCCCATCAACTATAAGACCAACACTCTAAGCCAATCAATTATCATATCATGCCTGATTATTGGAATAGCTCCTTCTGCCTTTGTCCTGCTATAGTCTATTCTTAACAGAGTGGCCAAACTGATCTTAGTAACATGTGAGATGATCATGTCACCTTTCTGCTAAAAATACTTTATTTCCATTGCCATTTAGAATTAAAGTCAAAGTTCTTACAATGACCCACATAATATACACCCAAATTGATAGCATTCCATTCTTACATCTTACTCCTCACTCCCTCAGTACTCTATTCCTTGAATATATCAAGCATGTTGCTTTTAGTGCCTTTCTTTGGCTATTTTCCAAACTGACTTTCCCTTTTCCATAAGTCTTTACTGAAATGGTACCCTTTGAGTCAAACTTTCCCTACCTAAAAAATGTTAACTCTGTCCTCGTTTCCCTGATACTTCATATTTCCATTCTATGGTATACATTTGCTTCTCCTTGGTACTCATCATCTCATATATTATGTTTTTTGTTTACTTTCTTGACGACTTCCTGCCTTCCCTCTCAGTCGCTTTTCATTTTGTTCACTGTTGTATCTTCAACAAATGACGCATTGTTTTTACATAGTTCACACTCAATACAAAAATAGTTATTGGATGAGTGAGGTAGGGCAATGAGAGGGGTATTTTAATCCCTTTGTAACTTTTAATCCAATTCAAATATTAAAGGTTATAATCTGTAGATGTCTCCAAATAATGCATAGTAGCTAATCAATCACCACAAGCTTGCTTAACTCTACGATGCAAGGAAATGATTAGGTATCTGTTTGATCCACCCTGTAAGGTAGGGGGAATGGACAACTAAGAGAGTCTCCTTGCCCTTCCTTTCATCTTTTGAATGTTGCCATATGAAGATGTGATTTTCATACTGCCTGCTTCCATGGGGTTGAGGGTGGGTAGACAATCAGCTCATTTTTGGCCCTGTTGAAACTGTGGGGGATGAGTTAGGAGGGCTTCTTTTGTGAATTGGGCTATCCTTTTCTTGTATCTTTGTCCAGAGAGAGCAGGATTTTCTTGGAGCTTAATTTTGTCTATGCCCATTGAGGGTTCTGGGTGATTCTCAGACATCTGTAGCATCCTGTTGCAGCATTATGGGAGGCAATCAGAAAACTGAAACAGCTCGGTGTCATGTTGTTCCTCAAGTTCTGAGGTTTCCAGATAGTTTTCTTTCTTCTTTCTGCCGTTCAGAGTCCTGCTACACTTGTTTGTTGTGTTATGTACCAGGTTATTTAGTTGTAAGAGGAAAGAATGAAGCTACTCCCTCTTGGCTGAATCCTCAAGATTTATTGTTTTGTTTTGTTTATTTAGTATCTTAGTCTAAGAAAAATAAATATACTAAAGAGTAGAATTCATTAAATATAAAATATTTATTTTTCTCATATTATTTTACCATGAAATATCTTGAGCAATCAGGAAAATCAAAAGTTGTTTATGTGCTCATTGATATCACTTTATAAAAAATGTATTGTCATTAATTTTCTAATACTCTGAAGAAATCTCCATTTCAACAGATAACTGATTTCAAGCCCCAGTTTTCTTCCTTAGAATTCTAGGGAAGTAAAGTAATTTATGTTTAGATTCAATATAACCTTTGGGAAGAACTTGTTTCAAGGTTTTACTAAACATATTCAAATGTTCAATATTCATTTTATTTGTATTATATCTTCTGTCAATTTTTACAAAAGCAAACTTCTATCATCAGTCCTTTTAAGCTGATTTTCTTTTTTAGGAAAAGAGATCTGTGGAAAGTAAAAGTTTTTAAATCAGGAATTTTTTCCCTTAAGTTCTTTCCAAAGGGGAATTGAAATTAATAATATAACTTTACATCTACATTTTATTTTGAAATAAAAATAAATGATCACCAAGGACATGAAGCTTTTGAACATGTTTTTTTTTTTTTAAAAAAAATAAGGATGTGAAGAAACTTTGAGGCTATTTTATTAATAAACTAGAATTAGAATTCATATCTTTCATCTAATCTCATGAATACTTGCTTTTTGCAGTAAAGAATTAGAAACACTTCCAATTTGTGGGGAGCCGGCAGCACAGGGATCCCGCTTGGGAGGCAGCTGTGCCCAGCACGTGCGTAATTGCTCTCTCCGCCCTGCCTATCAGAGAACACGTGCTGGGGGAGGTCCTGGCTGAGGGTACTTAAGTGGAGCTCA